>QANY01004715.1:535334-809716 GCA_003255025.1 Datisca glomerata | reverse complement strand
GGGGGGGGGGGCGGTGGCGTTGTCAAGGCTTCATATACTGGTAAGGCGGAGGAACCATCTTTCTCCCTTCACAACCTGCAAAAATATTGGATACTTTGTTGAGAAAATTCTATTTCCATCAGATAAGACTTATATTCAATGCTTACCCCATTGTGAGACATGCTCTACCCATAAATGTTGATTTTTCTTTGCTTTTAAGTTATTAAATTCTCTACGTAATTAGCTCTGAATTTCTTGTCATTCTCGTTGACAATATCCATTCATTGTTTCGTCTCTGTTTTAGCTCACACATGTTAGAAGTCTGTGATTACTCCTATACATTAGATAATTAAGGTCTGAAATAAGATGAGTAGGCATATACGGCGAGGACATTCTCTCATATTCATGAGGCCGTTGGTTCGAGTTGTTCCGTCCTGATTGTAAGCTTGTAAAAAAAAGAGTGAGGGAAAAAATACCCTCAAAGCCTCTGAGTTCCAGCTCTCGCCACTCTTGGACCATTGCACAACAGCAACACATGAGATGTGTCAAGAAATCATCGCACAAACTACCCTGCAAAAGAAAATATGTTAGTACTCTGTATAATAGGATTATGGTGTTGAAGCTTTTCTGCAGGTGAGAAACGAAGTACCTCTATCTTATAAAACTCTCGTATTTTCCTTCTTACACAGCAAGTATAGCAACAACAGCAGCCAAAAATGGAGTATGCCATCAAATCATTTAAAGCACGTTCTCTAGCTGTAGTTCGTTAACTTAAGTTAATTCAATCTATTAGTTTTTAAAATAAACAATCATAAATGCAGTGCTCACATATTGTTCCTTTGGAAGTCTTGTGTGATATCCATGAAAAAGTTCCACAGGGATAAATGCAGGTCTTCAAGCCTGTCGAATCAGAAGTAACTACCAAAAATAGCGACAACAAACAAGCAAGGTATGGATTCATGGTTAACGCAACAGAAGATTCATAAGGAAAATCCGAGAGGTTTAAAGAACTCACTCAAACATGGCTCACTGCAACAATCAAAGAGATCAACTTGCCATTCACTTTTACCTTGATTTTCAGTCTTACTGGAATTCCCATTGGTTATGTACCTATAAGTTAAATGAAGATGTAATAGAAATTGGAAAAAATGGCACGACAAAAGTGATGTCATGAAAAAATTTGTAACTTGAGAAGATATTATTATCATCTCTACTTTGTCACACTTCAAGCAGTTATTTAGACAATAACTTGAAGAGAAGTAAGGATATCTGAAAGGTTGAGTCAAATTTATAAGTCTTTTTCAAATGGACTATTTATCCAAAAACAAAAAAAAAACTCACGAAGTTAGCTATATTTATAGTTATTCTAAAGAAAAATATGACTACTGATTTGGTAATTACCCGATTATAACTTCTTAACATAGAAAAAAAAAGGAAATAGAAAATGAGATGGCTCGTACCCGGCCACTACATAAGTGGGTTCATTGTCAAGAACTTTCTGAACCTTGTTTCCAGGTAGCACATTCACAGCATTCTCGGTTAGATGAATAAGATGTTCAATGATTCTACATTGATTAATGTCGTTATTAGTAGTTCTTGATGTCTGTAATTCAATATTAAGCTTCTGTTTTTCCTCTTGGAGAGCCTCATGGAAACCCAAATCAGGGTATCTAAGAGATAGAGACTTCTCCAATATCTGTGCATCAGCCTTTGTTCTATCAGGCTTCAATATCACATTTCTGGTTTCCACGTCTTCTTCGTCCAAACTGTATTCCCTTTCATCCCTTTCAATGGCCTCCAATCCTTCCTTCACATCCTTGATTTAAAAAATTAGTGTGTTTTTAGCCAACAAATCAACACTCATAAATGTAATCATATTTTTCCACGCGATTTAAGTGACTCAACTACACTTATTCAAACAAATTGTCACAAACAAAAATAAATAAATAAATAAATGGTACAAATAGTAGTCACTCTATATTTTTGTTTTTTGAAATTTAGTCACTATATATGATTGACTCTTTTGTATGGATTCCATATAATTAAGACAAGACTTACAACAATTAACTAATCATATATAAATGATAAGTTGGGTTGACGCAATTGATTAAATCTCCACACACATATCCTGATGTCATGGATTCGAGTCATATTCTCTCATTCCGCTTAGAATTTATAATATAACTTTGAAAAAGAAAAGATTTAAACCCAAATGTAGCCATATGATCTCCTGTCAAAATCAAGTTCTAAAACAATGATGTTGACACATTTGTTTTGGATTATAATATATTTGTATATATGTCATCCGTGGTTACTCTTATTCCTTAGTCTATGTTAGTTCCTTACTTAGTCTATATATTAGTCTAATATTCTTAATCAAGTACTCAATAATTTAAAAAATTGTAAACCAGTTGTATTAATTCTTATCTATGTTGTCAATAACTTAAACATTAGAAGCACACCATACCATAATCTTAATTATGAACGTTCAAGATATCAATGATAAAAACTACAAGAAAGTTTAGTTTATTGAAAGGACTTGATTGCGAAAACTAAACTTACATACACCATACCAAAGTAGACTCGGAGGACTAAAAGTGCATTTTACACATATTTTTAGTGGAAAATAAGTGTCTTCATCATATGATGAGGAGTTGTTCCTCACTGATGGCATGACCTATATGTCATGCATTAGTAGTAACAAAAATGTATATTAATGGGAAATAATGATCGTAAAAGAATGTATATTGTTTTTTTTAATGGAATAATCATATTTATAATGTAGGACTTACTGTTTTTAGCTTAACTTTAACTTAAAATGTTTATAATACAAGGTACGAGGTTAGTAGAACATGACAAAGAAAACAGATCAAAATCAAAATTAGGCAAACCTGCATATGAAACTCATGGACTAATGAAATCAAGGGCAGTAAACGAAGACAACCATCTATTTCTGCCTGTACTTGACGGAATTGATAAACTACACTCCACCCCATGGCAAGCATATATAGATAACACTTATCTCTGCAGTTTTGAACCAAGTAAAGGGCTTTCCTTAGAGCCTCCTCTAACCCATCCAACGGCTCCTTTGCAGCCTCAAGTTTAATCAGGTCCGATGATTTCAGCCGTTCCAGCAAACTTCTTATGATCCTTATGTGTTGAGCCAGCTGCTCGCAGTTGATGCGGCGCGTTTTGGCGTTCCTTGATGCCGATATGATCATGTTGGTTAGGCCTATAGCCTCAACTCCAGCTGCTTCTGCAGTGCTCCCCATAAGAGAGAGAGAGAGAGGGTGTTAAGGCTTCTGTTTGATTCGTCTTTGATAATTTTGTTGCATGTCTATTTTTTTTCTTTTACTTTTGTTATTTAATGCTTTCTAACTTTATTTTTTTGGGTTTTGTTTAGAGGGGAGGAGTATGTTATTCTTAATAAATGACATATAAGTCACTTTATGATAAAAGTGAATCACAATGTATTGAATTATCGGTAGTTCTATATATAAAACTGAAAGAGTTATATTATGACCGTCATTCTTAATAATTTTTCACTTTGAAAAGCATGAATAAAATTTCTTTCCGTGCAATTTAGTGCCCGGGAAAGATTATATATTGTATCATATATGAGAGGCTTTGTTTGTTTGAGAGAGCTAGATCACTGATTTTGATTTCTATAACCTATATATATTACAATCAAAATTTATTTAAAATTTTTAGTATTGAAAAACATGTCAAGCAGCTTTTAAAAAGAAACATGTTAAGCAGTTTGAAAAGCAAAATTGATAGTCCGCATCAGACAAACAATATATTTCTCGTTCCAAAAAACACGAGATGATCCAAATCACGTATGAGAAGTGTAGTATAAAAATTTAGGGAAAATTATGCCAGCATCCCCTGTAGTTTACTTAAATTACACAGACATTCACTCCATATTTAAAAATTACACGGACATCCCATTTACTTCACATTTTATAACAAATAGGTTCAATTCTTTAACGAAAAATTTAAACGGGAGTTAAATGGACAATGAAATGTCCAAAAACATCACTATCCCAACTTAAAGCCAAAATTTAATCCAAAGATACATTAACTAAGCAATTCAATCCATAATTGTATCAAAATTTGAACAAAGTTTATGAGTAGGATGCGCTGTGATTTGATATGATTCTAGATTGAATTGCTTAGTTAATGTGTCTTTGGCTTAAATTCTAGTTTTAAAAAGGGATATGGGTGTTTTAGGACTTTTACAGTATCCATTTAACTACCAAAATTAGACTTATTTGTTATAGAATGTAAACTAGAAGTGAGGTTTGTATACTTTTTGAAAATATATGAGAAGATTTGTGTATTTTAGTCAAACTATAAGAAGTGTCGGAGTAATTTTCTCAAAAACTTATTACAACTAATAAATTTGGGTGAAGTTGAGATATTAACAAGGAAAAAAAGAGAGAAAATTATGAATTGTGTACTCAAATTTATTCGTCAATGTTTTTTTTATGTGATGTTGAACATATATGTATTTTTTAGATAAGCAATTTTATTTTCCCAATTTATTTTAGGACAAGTTTCCTAATATTACTTTTATTTTTTATAATAACTAATTTAGAATATTAATGCATAACTATCAGATTTAGAATTGGTACAGCTGTTATATCCCAATAGGTGCTACCTCAAAAAGATTATTGATTTGATTGAAATGCTAGAAGAATTAAAGAGGAAAAGAAAGGCTTTGTAGGATGGTTCTAGATGGTATAAATATTAGACACGTTAAAAGCACTACAAAGTTAAAAAAAGCATTGGCATTGTTCTTGAATTATTAATGTTGAATTTATATATAAGAAATTATATATTGTAAACTATTAAATACGAGGTTGAATCTAATTAAAAATGATCGATTAAGATTTGGATAATTTATGTTTTAATGTATCTGATATGTTGTGAACATTTTGATGTATACATATTTTAAAAAATTTCTATTTTTATTATGGGCTAAAATAGAAATGCTAAAAGATAGTAGATATGTAATCTATAAGTGATTGTAGTCCACTGGTCACACGATTAAGTACAACCATTCTATTTTCCCTAATATCTCATCGTTAGAGAGAAAACAGAGAGAAATAATCAAATGAGACTATCTGATAGAGAACCGTGGAGATCTGAAATGTCAACCGCTCTACTCGAAATTATGATCTACCGCCATGGATTCATGTACCTTTCCGCTTTAACAATTATTTGATTCTTGGTATGTTCAACATGAGCTCTTAGAATTTTTTAGATACGGTTTATACCGACAATGATTTTATCTAAGAAGTGGTATCAAAGTTATTCATGTTGAATCATTGAGAATCAGATTTTGAGTTTAAATCCATGATTATACGTCTTTATATATATATATATTGGAGTTCTTGAATTTGATAATTGTATGCTAGAATTATTAGATTTGAAAACGGATTTTTCTATCAGTGTTATTGGAATTAAACTATTTTTTTATATTATTAGATTTAAGAACCATTTTTGGCATAATAGTAGGATATATATATTTTTGTTTTGTTTTGTTTTGTGACCACCGGCCGGTGGTTTCATCGTCGCCATTGTTAAGGCGATTGGCGCGGCGGTCAAACTGCGCCAACAAGGGAGTCGCGATCGGGGATCAGACGGCCATAACAACCGACCGCATCTGTTGGATCAGGCGACCATAACAGCCGCCTGATAGTAAAGAGAATGAAACCCTTTTAAATACAATTTAGGGTTTCATTCTGCTACACGGGCCAATTTAGGCTCGTGACAGCATATATTTAAAATAGAATTGATAATATGTAGACATGTTTTCCATTTTAAATATAATTTTATCACAAGTTTTCACAAATATCAAATATGACACTTATTTATCAATTCTAGCAATTTGATTTAAATTAAATAGTGTTTCTATATTTGTAGTTACTAATATACTCCTCTCTCTCGCTGGAATTCCATAATTATCTAAACAATTACCATTTCTCTTTCTCTCCCTCCCTCCTTGTCTCTTTCTCTCTCAATCTCTCTCAATCTATCTCTTATTATGGTTATATATATAATATTGTATTTACATGTATATGTACATATATCTTTTTATGTACATATGCATATAATATATATTATATATACACACATAATCTATATATATATTGTGTTTTATATTTACACATTATATATACATATATATGTATGTAATATATATGTATAAGATATATATTTTATATGTATATAATATACATTTTATACACACACACAATATACATATATGAGTGAGAGAAGGAGAGAGAGAGTGAGAGATAAGGAGAGAGAGAGTGATTGAATCGGAAAGGGTGTTTGATAAGGAGAGTAAGAGAGAGAGATTTAATTGGAAAGAGGGAGAGATAAGGAGAGATAGATTATATATATGAGTTAGGGGTGTTAAAAAATATACCGAACCGAACCAGACAAAAAATGACCGGTTCGATCGGTTCTATATATACCAACAGTTTGGTTCAATTTGACTTAGTAGCAAACCTGAAGTTTCGGTTCGGTTCAAAATTTTTTATATTTTGATCCGAACCAAATTATAATAAAGCATGTCATTTTGTATAACAGTTCACACATTCCCCCTTCCTTCCAACATGTCGTTTTATGTAAGTATAAAGGCTTCAATTAGGGTTTTTTGCATTATCATTTCAGTTTCTTCCCCCTCCCCCTTTAGGCTTCAAGCGGCGACTAACTCTCCTCCCCATCTCTGTCATCTGCGAGTGACGTTTATGAGCGGGTATTAGGAGCGGCAACGATAAACGGTGCAATCTCCTCCCTATCTCTGTCAGTTTGATTCTTCTTTATGGTTCTCTTTCTCCTTCCCCCCATCGTGTTTCTCTTTATCCTTCCTCCCTTTCTCCTTTCGTATTTCTCTTTTTCCTTATCTGATTCATTATTATGCGTTCCTTTTTTGTTCCTTCTCTGCATTCCTTCTGAGTTCTACATTTAGGGCTTGAGATTAGGGTTACTGAACAAACAATCTCTGCATTCTGGGCTACAATGAGCAAGAAATCTCTGCGTTCCTTCGTTAGGATTTTTGAGTTCTGTGTTTAGGGCTTGAGATTAAGGTTTCTGAGTAAACAATCTATGCGCTCTGGGCTATAATGAGCAAACAATCTCTGCGTTCCTTCGTTAGTATTTCTGAGTTTTGCGTTTAGGGCTTGAACTTATGTGATTATGTGTTTAAAGTTGGTTATTTTACGTTAAGGTTGAACTTCAGCTAAAAAAAAACTGTACAGGTGCCACAGAACCGTGGAACTGAACCGTAAGTCACAGTTTGGTTCAGTGCGGTTCATATGAGTTTCACGGTTCGGTTCGGTTTGATATACCAAACTGAAAGTTTCAGTTCGGTACATGTTTTCCTCACATAACAGACCGAACTGAACCATAAACACCCCTAATATGAGTGAGAGAAGGAGAGAGAGTGTGAGAGATAATGAGAGAGATAGAGTGTTGAATCGGAGAAAGGGAGAGGTGGGGGGGGGGGAGATTTAATTGGAGAGAGGAAGAAATAAGGGGGAGATATTAAATTTTACCTAATTAGGTAGTTTTAATCCCTCTCTCCTAATTAGCAAAATTATTTATTGTATGTTAATAAAGTTTATAATAGGTAATTTCTTATTTTTTATTGTGGGTCCATTCACGATGGCTATTTTTGATAATTATGAAACTAGTTGTCTATTTTTGTATTAAGATACCAAAAGGTTGCTAGTCCTGTATAAAACTCTACTTAAAAAATGTTTCAAAATTTTTAAGCAAATTGTTTTGATTTATTTGAATTTTTTTATAAAAATAATTTTAAAAAAAATTTAAAGTCACAAAATTAATTGTTTATCAATGAATTTATGATTAATTTTATGGATCATTAATTAAATTAAATTTTTAAATTAATTTTAGGGATTGTAAAATTAATTTAAGGATTTTTAGAAACATTGTTTTGATTTTTAAGATTCTTTGGTTAAAATAATTTCAAAATAATTTTTAAAAATCATAAAAATTAATCGTTTATCAATTAATTTAAGGTTTAATTATGGTACAATTCTTAAATTTGAAAATTAATATGTTATATATATTTATTGAAGCAACATGTCGCTAATGTGACATCTCTTGTGAAAATTAGTTTTCTCTTAAAATATAAAAGGTTATGTGCGTGTAACTCATGTGAATATGTACCGACCCAAATGAATGTAAATATTTGACAAGATTACACACGCTTCTATGGTTATAAATACGTTATGATTATTCGATTTTATATGTGAACAATAAATCGACCCAAATGAAGATTTCTTATTCAATATGTTCTCTATCATCAGTGTTTGATTACTACATCAATGCATCACTTACAAGTTAATAATTTTGACAAAAATCAAAATATTAATGGAGTGTCCGGTGTCTTGAAATGAGGTTTACTTTTGTTTAAATTTATTATTGTTATTTAAAATTTATGTGAGCTTTTAGGTTGGTTAATTGTTCTCTATCAAGTTATTACTCTAGTTAATGCTAACATCAAGTAAATAAAGTATTAAATGGCTCAAACTCCAAGTCCTAGAAAGATAATCTCTTGATAGTTCTTGTGGTCATAGATCTGATCTTGCATTAAGGATTGATTCTCCTTCACCTCCTATGGATAAGAGTACCTCTGATGAAAAGAAGGATATGGAAAGGTAGGAGAAATGAAATCGCAAGTGTATGCTCAACAAGAAGAAGACCATTCCAGAAGCATTCATGGACATTGTATCTGAAAAGATAACTACAACTGAGTACGCTCTTGCAGACCTAATTTCAATGAGGTATAAAGGTAAATGCAATATCAGAGAGTACATTATGGAAATGTCTCATATTGTTTCAAGGTTGAAAGCACTTAGGCTCGAACTCTCTGAGAACTTGCTTATGCATCTGGTTCTAACATCCCTTCCAGCATAATTCAGTCAATTTAAGGTAAGCTACAACTGTTAGAAAGAGACTTTGTCTCTGAATGAGCTCATCTCACACTGTATTCAGGAAGAGAAAATGATGAAATATGATAATACAAAGAGTGCTTACCTGGCCTCTATCTCTAAGGATAAGGGCAAGGGAAAGAAAATGAAGAAGGATAAGGAAGTTGCAGATACAACACCACATAAGAAATAACAAAAGAAACCTGTTGACTTGGAATGTATTAGTTGTTGCTTCTGTGGAACTAAAGAACATAAGAAGAAGCAATACACCAATCACGCATAGCGTACTAAGAAAGGTGTGCTTCTTAATTTGATTTGTTCTGAGTTTAATTTAAATTCGGTTGTTAGACACACGTGATGGATAGATTCTGGTGCAACAACTTACATCTACGTGTCTATACAAGGTTGCCTGAATTGCCGAAAGCCAAATGATGTTGAAAGATACATCTATGTGGGCAATGGCAAGGTAATTGTAGTTGAGGCTATAAGGAAATTAAAATTATTATTAAAGGATGGATTTTATTTGAATCATAATGAAACATTTATTGTACCGTCTTTTAGACGAAATTTGATTCATGTCTCTGTTTTGAACAAAGTTAGTTATATTTGTTCATTTTGAGATAAATACTTTGGTTTATTTCATGATTCAAATTTGGTTGGTTCCACTATTTATCAGGTTTACGATAAATCTTTATTTACTTGATACATAATTATGAGATAATTATGTGTGATTACTTAATTAAAAATTAATTAATTGGATTATTTATATATATAAATATAATTTTCAGAAATTATATATATAATTTTTTTCAATTATCAATAAGTGAGACAAAATATCTAATTTATAAAATTAGATAATTAAATTATTATTAGATAATAATTTGAATCAACTAAATTTTTTATTTATAAAATAACATATAATTTAGTTGATGTGGATAATCAAATATGTTAATTTTGAATTATGATATCTAGATATTTATTTCATTAAAATAAATATTTAACTTGCAGTAATTACCCCGTGTTGATCAATGATTGACAATCATAGATCATCGTGGACCGTTGTAGTGCGACGTGACACTACAATAGTAGGCATGTAACACTGCAGTGCCACATGACACTCTAGTGTGGCGTAACACACAGTGTCGTGGGGCACTGTGATGGTTTACCCCAACTACAGTGTTGTGTGGTACTGCAGTTATGCACCATTATATAGTGAGTTCCTTGTATTGGATAATTTGAAATTAAATATAATTTTTAATTATCTCTAAATAACTGGTACGCCATTATCTAGAAAAGATACATATATTATTCTAATAGCCTCAGTTGATGAATTAGTTCATCAATCAAGAATTGAATTGAGAACACAGTTAGTGTCAGAATAATTTTTCTCTGCGATTGAAAATTAATCAAATCTCTAAAAGAATAATCATCACGTTCTTTTAGAGAATCGTTTTACTAAAGTTCTTCTTAGTAAATCTTTGAATCTCATGTGTTGAGTACATCTAGAGACAGAAAAAGTGTCTTGTAATATTCAATGTTCCCACACACGTCCTAACGTGTTGATGATTGACTTGGAAGATCTTGGTATGGATCTCGGAGTCTACTAATTATATGTGAATAATTATGTGTTGCGAACTGTCAAATAAGGTTGAACCCAATCAAAAGTGATCAGCTAAGGTTTGAGTAATTTGAGTTTTAATGTATCTGATAGGATGTGTAGAAACTTTAGGGTAATTTCTATTTTATGATGGGCTAGAGCCAAGAGTAGCTGCTATGAGCAGAGCACTCTACACGGGACCTGGAGCATTGGCCTGACCAGACCTCCCTAAGGAGAATAGAATAAATAAGGGCAACCTATTGAAGGGGACAAGGCCATTTTTAAGGCCCACTCAGGCTCGAGATTGTAGCAATCCCACTACTCAGGATAACAAAAGAAAGAATACAACGTTTGACAACCGATGGATAAAAGATAAGGGCCACGTTTAGGCTAATATAGGGCCCGGGAGAAAATAAAAGCTTCTAGTCAGAGCATATGGCTTGAGACAAGAAAAATAAAGCAAAAAATTAAAGAGATAAAAGTAAATGAAGTTTATTCTCTTTAATAAATAGAGGATTATAAGTACAAATAAATGTACAAAAATTTGCTCGGATAAATGGGAGAACTCTTCCAAGGCTGACTAGAAAGTAGCACGCCTCTCTAGGTCGGGGGTGACAGAAGCCCCACGGCTCTCTTCAACTCTTGAAGTCTTGAGGACTCTAGTTGCCCTGCCCTCGAAGATTGGATTCAACCCATGGGCGACAACTGATTTCTGAGTTGAGGATGAAGAATACTTTAATCTATCCCACTTAGGAAGAGAGAAGACGCTAGTATCCATAAGTAAATTTGAGGTGACCCTGAAGAGAGTGATCACAAGAGATTGTGCTCTGCCAAGGCACGCCACGTGACAAGCGGCTGGTGGTCCAAAATGGTGAAGGTAGTAAAGGCAGGGAGAACGCGGTAGCCAAAAAGGTTGCTCCGACATAGATAAGGCTGCTAGCCACATTACAAGCCCTTGTTAGGGGTAACAACCTTACAATCAGGGCGACAGTAAGAAAATAGTTAAGGATGGTGGGCCAATGACTTTGGAATATGACATTTAAAGGAGATGAAAAGGGAAATGATGACCATGAAAGGGAAGGTCAGGAAGATCAAAAGAACCTCCTCTTTCCCAAAAAAAAATGAGTCCCCAAAAGGGGAAGGATCATTGTTTTCACAAAGAAGAAAAAGGAAGTGAAGGGAAGAACGAAAATTTCACTCTATTTCAGCCCTGTGAATGAGGCGAAGATGGAGGAAATGAGGAGATAAATTGCCTATTTATAGGCCTAGGGGAATATCTTTAATGGGGATTTATGCCAGCCATAATGGAAACCGTTGAGAGACTAGAAACAGACATTTTGACGAGAGAGAGTTTCGGGAAATCGTCCAATCAGTTACATGAGTGAAACAACATGTTCGGAGGAAGTGGCATGTCCAGAAGTCAGGCTCCCTCACGTGCCTCTACACACTAGTAGCGCCTCTGTTCCTGAGAGAAAAGATAATAGATATGTCATCTATAAGTGTTTATGGTCCCCATGTCACATGATTAAGTGAAACTATTATATTCTTCCTAATATCCAATCGTTATAGAGAAAACATAGAGGCTTAATCAAATGTGATTATTTGATAGAGTATCGTGTATATCTGAAAAGCCAACCGCTCAGCTCTAAATTGTGATATACTATCATGGATTCAGGTACGCTTCTCTTTTTACAATTATTTGATTTTTTGTGTGTTCAATGTCATAGGCTAATTATCTGTTAGAAATTAATTGAAATTAAAGGTATCTTTGCTATGGAAAGTGACTCTAGATGTTAAAAGCAAAAATAATTTGATCAATCAGAAGTTGTGTAATGATTATATTTAATTATATTCATTTAATTTTCTTTTGGCATATTCTTTTATTTACCAAAAACTATATTTATTTAATTAACCATACATTCTTTCCTCCGTGATTTTTTTATAGACGACACTATTTAAAGTGCTTAAACATGTTTTCCATGGCTCTTGATCTGTGTTATAAAAAAACCATAATAAAGTAGGATATGGAAGTCTTTTATGATTAAACCTAAAGAGCTTGCAAGGGCATTCGTAAATCCTTGATTAAATTGCCTAGTGTACCAAGTTTATATTGTTTATCAACATGTCTTGTATCCCTATCCAAAAGATTAAAAGAGAGAATGCTCAGTGTTAAAAAAGTATGAGTGACATTTAAGATATGTTTGGAAGTGATTGTTAATGCTAAAAACTACTAGCATCCACTGTCGAGATGATCGTCACGCGTCGTCCGATGATTCGTCTAAGGATCTGCAAAAATCACGAACGAACGTGAAAATAGAAGGCACACACCGAGGGTGCCTCACCTACGACACTCTGATTATCAAGTCAGTAGAATGTTTACAATATATTAGCAGTATGGAGAATTGCTTACCATTAAATGATGATCATCATATATTTATAATGATTTTCTGTGTCAGATAAACATTCTGGTTCAATGTATCTTCCTCCTTATTCTGATAAGGAATGAAGATATTTATGGAGAATATTTCCCAAATCATGATATTTTGGTTATCATCTTATCATCTTTAACAACTATTGAGATACCTTACAGAGGTATTGTGTACCTATCATTTTATTGTAAGACTGATTATCATACTTTTGTTGTGTCAGAGAAATGACCTCGGCTATCTCGAGTAGCCATGATCCTAGGTATGAGAGGATCTCGGTCATCCATGTGATCTCAGTAGCGTAAGCATAGGCAGGGTCATGCCCATCGCCCTGGTCGTCGCATCAAACGTGGAGGGGGCCTCAGCCAATGAGCAGTTCTCTATTTGAACTTAATGTGGGCCCTCTCCTTGAGTGAGAGTATTGTGCCTTGCTTGAAAATATTATTGAGTTGGCCTTAGTCCGAGTGTTTTTTCTCTCCTACAGTGATTGTGTCAATGAAAATTTTGTTTGACTAATAATAAATGAGTAAATTGTTGAGTTTGAAGAAGCACTTTGTACCATTCGAAATAGTTCCTTTTAAGTTTCTTGTTAGTGGTAGATTTTAGACTGCTAAGGGCTATGTGCAAGATTCGACTAATTTGGCTCTGCAAGATAGGTGGGGTTTGAGCTCTTCTATTTTTTAGTGTAGATAGTAGGTTTTGGGGAGAACTGTAAAATTGATTAACTTTCCAGCTCAAACTATAAAAATGTCCAAAAAGCTTTTTTATTATAAAAATGGCCAGAATTAGGTAAACAATTTATTTACATCAGTGCAACTTTTGATAAATTATTTAATTACTTCGGTCATTTTTTGCCATTTTTTAAAAAAATAAAAAGTTTTTCGGCCATTTATGCAGTTTCAGCTAGAAAGTTGGCTTTTTCTATTATTTTTGGTAGATTTTTTTAGTTCTTTTTGTTGGGCTAGGAAGCTTTTACTTCATGTCTGTTTAACTGAAGTATGCCCCTTATAGAATGTAAATATCTTGGTTGAATATATTAACATTTTAATAAAAATAGTTCTTTTATGATTGGAAGCATTTCTTAAGAAGCATGCGATGATCAAATGCTTTCAAGTGTAAAAAAATTATGGAAAAGTTACACTTCAGTACATCAAACTATTGTTAGTAGACACTTTAAACCCTAAACTATAAATTGTTATAGTTTAAAATCTAAACTATCTGAAACTCACAATTAAAACTCTCATTTAACTCTCTGACGACATTTTATTAAACTTTGGATACCTAACTCCCATTGCCAAACAATCTTTGTAGATGCAAGGGTGTCATGTGGGTGAGGTGCATGAGTGGTCTAGTCCTAACTCGTGACCGGAACAACGCCTAAGAACGTCAGGGAGGACGCCGGGAGATGAAGGGGAAGCACTCTAAACACTCAAGGACGGTGAAAAATGCTTGCTCTCTCTAGAAGTGAGAGTTTTTCACTTAGAAATGAGAGCGTCTCTCTCTAAAGTGGGAGTTTCTCTCTCTAAATTTTCAATCCACCCAAATGAAGGAGGAGTCCTCCTTTTATAGGTGAACAAAAAGAGGGGGACCATTGCAACTAATCCCTTGATTAATTGCAAGCCCGCCAATCAAATCGTGTCACCTAAGTTGACTGATCATGCTTAGGTGAGTAAGATGGGGATTACACACGAGCCAATAGGGTGGCGTCATGTGAGTCTTTGTGTAATGACCATGATCTAGAGAGAACACGCCTAGCCGGTGATGCGCGAGACGGTGTTCACCCAACGCCTCCTCTATAAAGGTTCTCTCAAACAAAACCCCTCCCCAAGGTGGGAGGGTAACACACCCTCAATGTCTAGAGTGGTCGTACCAAAAAGGTATGTCCCCCGCCTAGTACAGCGTAGCCTCGTCCCTAATCCTGCCAGTCCATAGCCTCTCGAACATTCCCAGTCAACCATACGTCCACCTAAGTCTTTATCACTTGACTTGATGGTTTGTGATGTGATGACTCGTTGTGATAGTGTAGTAGTGTGTCTACAAGTTACATTACAGAGAGTGATCAATGCACCTGCACGGTACACCCGTGAGGGTGACATCAATGGTGCTACCATAGAGGTGACACCCCATGGTGCTGCCATGGGGACGACCCCCATGGGTACCTTAGTTGCGGCACCTCAAGGGGTGCACCTCAGCGGTAATACTTCATGTTACGTCATTGGTGGAGACACTCCCGATACGCCGTAAGAGTTGCACTTTGCAGATAGTCAACGTTGAGGTCGTCAACCCTAAAAAACAAAACCCCCCAAATTCCCTGACAAAAAACCCCGAAATCCACCTAAGTCTTTATCACTTGGCTTGGTGGTTTGCGATGTGATGACTCGTTGTGATAGTATAGTAGTGTGTCTACAAGTTGCATTACAGAGAGTGATCAATACACCTGCACGGTATACCCGTGAGGGTGACATCAATGGTGCTACCATGGAGGTGACACCTCATGGTGCTGCCATGGGGACGACCCCCATGAGTACCTCAGTGGCGGCACCTCAAGGGGTTCATCTCACTGACGGCACCCCATAGGGTGCACCTCAGCAGTAATACTTCATGGTTACATTTTTGATGGAGACGATCTCAATACGTCGCACTTTACGAGTAGTCAACCCTCATACACAATCTTCAAAAACAAAAACCCCAAATTCCCTGACACCCCCCCGAACGAAATACGCATCAGAGGCCTCCATTAAAATGCATAATTCCGTGATGATAATGGTCCAGAATACCAAACAAAGGTATTCATCGACACACTAATGAGAGAGAAAGAGCTTTTTTCATGATTATAGAACGAACCCATTTATGTATGACATCAGAGACAACAAAACTCACCATCAATTAGAAACCCATACAACAATAGTTCGAATTCAAATTAGGGTAAATCGACGCAAATAATGAGGAGATTAAGCAGAAAAATTAGAGAATGGAAGAGGAGATAACCAGAAGGAAAAAATATTGTATATATTGAATTGTTAAAGTCATAAACCTCATGTATTCTATTGTGTAAGCCTATATCGGCGGCTAACACCACAAAAATTTGAAACAAAGAAAATAAAGGACCATTAAATGATAAAAATTTGAAACAAAGAAAAGATGGGACCATTGGAGATAGAAGAGAAGGGATGGATCGAAGAAGATGGGGGATTTGGGGTTTTGTGGTTTTGAAGGAGTGTTTGGCCATGGAGTTAGATATCCAAAATTTAATAAAACCGCGTCATTTTGGCTATTCAAAATAATGTCGTTTTGAGAAAAACTAACAAAGAGTTAACATAAGGTTTTAATTGTGAGTTTCAGATAATTTAATATTTAAAATATAATATTTTATAGTTTAGAATTTAAATTATCTATTAAAGATAATTTGAATTATAAAAGTGTAATTTTTTCAAAAATTATTTGAACAATACATATTAAATAAGTACACAGGTTAATATAGTAAATTTTTAGTTAATGGATGAAAGTTTCAAAACACACTTTAGATTATACGAAAGATCATCGACTATTCTTCTTATAGCTTTTCACTTAAATGATGGCCGTTAATAAATGAAAATATAATTTTATAATTGCATCGAACATTCTATATGGTAATCGGAAGTATCATACTAGAGAACGAAACTTCTTTAATATCGGCTCGGTACAGTATCATAGATACCTTAAGGGGTGTTTGGTATAAAGCATATTTTTCCATTTATCTGGAATCCTAGGGTATTTGAGAGATAACTTTGTTTGGTATCTACTTTAGACTGGTTTTATTTTTACATGTAATGTTGAGATACCTTTTACATGTAATGTTGAGATACCTTCTACCTAAGGGTATTTGAAACCCTCCCAAATCGGGAGAAATGTGGATGCCCAACATACTCATATTTTCATTACTTATATTATCCTCATCTTCTTCAATCAACAAATAGGCACCTTTCTATCTAATGTGTTTTTTTTCCAGTACTCTGTTAGTTCTAAGTGGTGAGCTTTAGAAGAATAAAAATATATTGAAGAGAGAGAGAGCTTAAGAACCAGATTGCCTCCCACCGCACCTCAATTCCTTCATTGAATCTTCGACTAGACAGCAAAATCGAGGGGCTAGGTTTCTAGACCAAACATTTTCAAAGAATCAAGCAACTCAAAAAATGTCTCTCTAAAAATTGAAGGTTATGGCATATGATATGAAGTAGAATAAGGGGAAGAGATTTGAGAAGGAACGGCTTTGTAGAGAGAAACATTGGAGATAGTGCCAAGATAGAGGAAGAAGAGAAGGGGAATAGATTTTAGGTGAAATACAGTAAAAATGAAATAAATAAGGTATAAAATATTTTAATTAATACAAGGAAAAAAGTGGAAATTGATAACTATATTCATAATATTCTCAATCATTATCAAATACGATAATATTAACTTCTCAGATATATATTTTCACACAATCATATTTCAATAATTTTATTCTAAAAATTATTTAATCGTGTTGTATGTGCTTTAAAAAATGACTATTAGAGTATTGTGATGGTAGCAAAGAAGAACTCACTATATAAAAAAGAAAAAAAAAATAGAGATCGTTCTCGCTTCCCTCCCTTCTGTCAGGTTATCTTCTAGTTATTATTTAGTTTATTATGTTGTTAAATTATTCTCAATGGTCCATCTACCTCAGTTGGGCCATTTTTGTTTTCCCATTCCCTTTACTTTTTCCAGCTAGCCAAACATTCCAAAGATCATTTTCAACGAATGTAACACTCCTGTGAACCATCTTTTTGTAATTGTAATTATAATTATGTTTGATATTTGTTTGTAAATTTTGATTTATTAAATGATGCTTACTCATATATCATATCATATTTGATCTCTTGATCAATATTATCAACATTATCAATATGGTGTACATACAATCCTACTAAGATAAAATAATTTAAATTAAATTTCTATTATTAAAAAATCATAGTATAATGTGAACGCGTAAAAAAGTTGAGTTACGAATTCATGATAATCTCTATATTAAAAGAATCTTAAAGGGGAGAAACTTTTGGTTTTCCATTTACCTTTTATATAACCTCTCAAAATATAGTATAATTTGGGTATTTTATATTCTTCTCATTTAATTCATATACGGAATTGTATTTCATATTGATGACAGTTTGTTTTTAAGTTGTTAATAGAACTAAATAGTTTTATAATATTATATAGAAAAAAATAATATATTTGAAGATGAAATTCGTGATTTTTTTGTATAACAAATTCTTCTTTTTAAGTCAATCATAATGATTTTATTATAAATTTATAAATTAAATATGTTATTAATACCTTATATGGGGAACATAAAAAGTTCATATAAATGAATTTAGAAAAAATATATTTATTATTTTCTAATAAGAGAAACTGTATCTTAATATGATCATCATTTTTTCTTTTTATCCTTTATAGCCTTCTAAACTATAGTATGATTTGCGTATTTCACATTTTCCCATTTAATTCATATATTAAATTATATTTTCTATTTATTGATAATTTATTTTTAAGTTGTTAGTAGAATTAAATAATTTTATAATATTATGTAGTTAAAAATTAGTATATGTGAAGATAATATTCGAGATCTTTTGTACAACAAATTTCTTTAAGTCAATAATAATGGTTTTATTATAAATTTACAACTTAAATATGTTGTAATACTTATGATATCAAGATCATAAAAATTTCATATAAATGATTTTAGAATAAAGACATTAATATATTTTTATGAGAGAAACTATATCCCTAATACAATAATCATTTCTTATGAATATGATAAATTATTGATAAAATTATTCTCTATATTATTCAAAGAACAAAGTTATATCATGCAATTTAAATATAAACAAACTAATATATTTACATAATAAGACAATTTTTAAAAGATATTTAGCATGTTATGTTTTTAAAAATTACCACTAATAAACTATTTAAATATTACATTAGATATTATATTAGATATCATACTCACAAATAAAACATTTAAAGACAGAAAATTCAACCATAAAGAAGGTGAAGAAGGGAAAGTTTCTTTACGAAAGGAGAATATTCTTTAGGTATTTTCTAAATGCATGAGGTTGAATAAAAAGATGAAGAAATGAAGAAACCCTTCGACAAACTAGTGGTGTACCAATAAACCTACTAAGCCAACCAACCGACTCAATCCACTTTTAAGTAAGGGTGTTCAAAAATCGTCCAGATCGTATAATCTGATTCGACCGAATCGAAGTTGATTGATCTGGATGGTTTTTCCTTTACATTTGAACGATTTAATCTTTATTTAAGTTAAGACCGAACTTTCAGTTCGGTCCAGAAATTCAACCAATTCTGGACCGAACCTACCGATCCGCCTGTAAATATATATAATTTTTTTTAGAGTTTTCTTCACTTTCATCCTATTTTAGGTTTCCTAAGCAAACCCCCAACCTCCATCGCTCCATAGCTACACCTCGACACCTCCAGCCTGTCGTTCCTCCTCTCGTCGTAGCAACGTTGCAATAGAGCACGATTGTCTCCTCTCCACGTCGTGAGCAGCGCCGCTAGCAGATCATGGTGACTCCTCAGCCGGTGCTTCCACTATCGCCATGCTTCCAACCCTCCACCATTGTTAAGGCTGCGACTCATATATAAAAATAATCAGATTTGCAATATTTGACGCCTCCAATTCAGAGTAGGCTTGACGATGAAAATAATTAGATCTATAAAATCTTCATCATCGTTGTTCTCTAAGATCTGAAAATAATCAGATCTACAATATCTTCGTCTTCACTGTTTCTCTAAGATATGAAAATAATCAGTTTGTTGAATATTTTTGTAGATCTAGTTCGTTGAATATTTTTTTATTATTGCTATTGAATTTTGCGTCGTAGATCTAGTTTTTACGGATCTTCTTCACTGATTTCTAGATCTGTTGAATATTGATGTTGAAGATTGCGTTGTAGATCTAGTTTCGTTGAATATTGTTGTGGAATATATGTCTATGATTTCTAGATCTGTTTATATAATTTCTACTACATCTTTTTGAGAATAGTTTTATATTTTGTTCAAGGTTTACGAGCCTTTCTATCTCTTTGCAAGTCAAGACCGTAATACCCGATCAGACCGACCGTTGAAGTTCGGTCTGGTCAGATCAGATTTTTTGTAATATTTTGGTCGGTTCAGTCCTCCGTATGAGAGGATTGTAATTTTTGGCCTGGTCTCATTTTTCTCTAAATATCTGATCAGACCGATCGTTGAACACCCCTATTTTAAAATATTTTTTATTGGTTGGTTATATGCTAATATTAGTTTGACAAAGGGACAAGGAGAACATAAAACATCTTATGTGCATGCTCGCACAAACTTCGTTCTTGCTTTCATTAATAGTATTTTCCTTTCATATAAAATTGTCGAATATACATTTTATTAACTTAATCAAATAATAAAATTTAGCATATTTTAGTAAGAGTAAATTCTTCTTCAATATTTACTTGAAATATCAGGAAAGCCTTAAATCAACCTCAATAATATTCAAGGTGATTTAGATTGAGTTGGTTTGGATCACTCGATCACATAACTAAATTAGTTTAGTTAAATAAGTATTTAAAATCAAACATAAGCTGTCTAATATACCTATCACAATGTGATCAATAATCAAAATCGCCGGGTCAAAATATTAGCAGTCAAGATATGTTTTGATTTAATTTAAAAAATAAATAAATAAATAATTTATTTTTTAATTTTCATATTCAATAGATCGAAACCATTTAGATTTAAATCAATAGATAAGATTTTCACAATATTGGACCTAGATTACATTGTGCGAAACATTTCTGGTACTACTGGAGTACCGAATATTTAATATTTTTTTATATTATTTTATGACACGTGTACACATTTTACAAACTCTAAAAATTTATTTATTCTCTTTTCAAAATTTGAATAAAATATAATATTTATAGAATTAAGAATGGGCACTCTTTCTCTGTAATTCTAATTTGGCATGATTATTTTTCCCACATTAGAATTAAGAATAGCACTCTTTCTCTGTAATTTTCATAAAAGAGCATCTCATAACTTTCAATTTTTTACTTTTGCCCCAAAGGAAAATCATTTTCAGCTCCACTTAAAACCCTAACCCCTCTTCCATTTCCTTCGATTTTCCAGCCAGCCAAACACTCCAAATCACCAGCTTCGCGAACCAAATCTCTTTCTCTCACCCTTAAATTCCCCCCAAAACTCAAATCTTTATCATTCGTTAGAATTTCCGATAACGAAATTCAACAATGGCTTCGCATACCCCGAACCTGGAGTGCCGCATGTACGAAGCCAAGTATCCCGAAGTGGATATGGGCGTCATGATTCAGGTCAAGAATATCGCGGATATGGGTGCCTATGTCTCTCTCCTCGAGTACAATAACATCGAGGGTATGATTCTCTTCTCCGAGCTCTCTCGCCGACGTATTCGTAGTGTTAGCAGCTTGATCAAGGTGGGCCGCATCGAGCCGGTTATGGTCCTTAGGGTCGATAAGGAGAAGGGTTACATTGATTTGAGTAAGAGGAGGGTGTCTGAGGAGGATATTCAGGCTTGTGAAGAGAGGTACAACAAGAGCAAGCTCGTCCACTCTATTATGCGTCATGTTGCTGAGACTTTGAACATCGATTTGGAGGTAATCGGTCTGTTAAAATGCTTCCCTTGAGTTTTTAGTTCTTGCTTGATGTTGATAGTGTGGAAATCTTTGATCTTAGTTAATTTGCTTCCTAAAGGAAGTATGGAGTTAAACTTGAGAGTCGGTTTGATTTTTTATCTTGTTTGTTTGACTTATATTGAAATTGCTATCTAAATGCCCTAATGACTTCAACACGAGATGTTGAATTAGTTTTGTGTTTCCACTACTCGATTGCGATAGAGATACAGAAACCACCTTTATTGGCATAACTTCATTTTCGTTTTATGATTATGCTTATGGGCATTTATAAAACAAATTAATTTGATGTATTCAAACTGTTGACAAGTTATATATATGTTTCCCACAGTATCTTGTTATATTTGTTTCACCTATTAAGATATTTTTCTCACTAATAAAAGGATTAAATATTTCTTCTTTATCTCTATTAGTGCTATTTCAGTATAATGGAATGCCAGTATTTATTTTTATCTCGAAGGGCCTTTATAATCTTGTTGGTTACTGTGTTTAAATTATTTTATGCTTGACTAATCTATTTATAGATAATGTGCTTTTAGTTGTTTGTTTATATGAGATGTCAAGTTCTTCAACTAAAATATAGTTACTTCTTACAGGATTTGTATATCCACGTTGGTTGGCCTTTATATCGGAAGTATGGTCATGCTTTTGAGGTGAGAACCTCCACATGTTCTTAATGTTTTAACTTCTCAAGTCCCTCAAATCACAAGTGGAAGTTCCAATTATGCTGTGTGTAGGCGTTCAAGATAATTGTGACTGATCCTGATTCAGTTCTGAGCCCCCTTACCCGTGAAGTCAAGGAAATTGGCCCTGATGGTCAGGAGGTAACCTTTCTTAAAGTAGAATCTTAGATGACATTTTTCTAATGCTGGCTGAAAATCACTAGTTTTCTCCTTTTGCAGGTAACCAAGGTTGTTCCTGCTATGACAGAGGAGGTCAAAGAAGCGTTGATAAAGAATATAAGGAGAAGAATGACTCCCCAACCCTTGAAGGTTCGGGCTGATATCGAAATGAAATGCTTCCAGTTTGATGGTGTTCTTCACATCAAGGTCCTATAACTGTCCTTCCCTCCTGTTTATTTCTTCAAACCTCCAAAGAAGATGTACTAATTGATTCTGATTTCCATGTCTGAAGTGATTGTAAGTAGCTGCTCACTAAATTATCTAGCTTTGCAGGAAGCAATGAGGAAGGCTGAAGCTGCCGGCAATGATGATTGCCCTGTTAAAATTAAACTTGTTGCTCCTCCTCTTTATGTTCTTACAACTCAGACACTAGATAAGGTTTGTGGAGTCCTTTCATGAATTTACCAGATCCTCTGATGAGTATGTGGTGCAACAATATTTAAATGTTTATGCTCAAGCTTACTACAATATATCTCACTCTCAGTCGTGCTATATATATATATATATATATTTATTGAACTAGTTATCTTAGTTCTTTTTGTGAATAGAAGAGACGTCAGCCCTGCCTTATTTTCTAGGAAGAATTGGCACTGTTCTTTTGTGTTTAACTGGATACGCTGATGAATCTTCTCATGTATTGGGCAGGAGCAAGGGATAGCAGTTCTCAACAAAGCAATTATAGCCTGTACTGAAGCAATAGAAAAACATAAGGGAAAACTTGTGGTGAAAGAGGCACCCAGAGCTGTGAGTGTTACTCCTTACATATAAACTTTGTTAAAATGGATTAACTCATATTTGTCTTAGTTAGGTTCTAACCTGTTGAATTGACTATGTAGGTGAGCGAACGCGATGATAAGTTACTAGCTGAACACATGGCTAAGCTACGACAGGACAACGAGGAGATTAGTGGTGATGAGGATAGTGAAGAAGAAGAAGATACTGGTATGGGAGAAGTTGATGTCGAGAATGCTGGTCCTGGTTTGACGGAATGAATATTGTATCATTGACTTATAACATGGAAAGCTTTATGTTCTTGTTTTTGCTTTTGACTGAGTCTATTAACTGTCAAACCGAAGATTTGAGAGTATTTTTTTTTGCCAATTTAGTCATATGATAGAGCAGATTTTTGAAGTAAAAAACTACGATACACCCTGTTACAAAAAATGATATCCGCTTAAGATAAATATTTCATCTTTAATTTATTCAAAAAGTCAAGTATTCTAACAAGATTTGTTAGATGAAGACTAGAATCAACAATTACAAGAAACAACTAAATCCAATAAAACCAAATGAAGTGCATGAGATAAAGGTGTACAAAAAAAGTATACAATTAAACAAATGACCTAGATTCATTCCATAAAATCCTTCACCGACATAAATTGACTCAAATAAATTAAAGGGACAACTACAAGAATGACATATTAAAGGGAGAATTATAAGAATGATCCTTGGCCGCTCAAGATTTTATTAGCAAAAATGGTCGGGTGGTCATTTACTAATGGTGAATTTCGCCATTCACCATTATGTCCCTAAAAATTAAAGGTCCAGCACATGAGCTACAGTAGCGTAAATGACCCAGTCCACGCTCCATTTAATCAAAACACGCGTTTTGATGGTTTAAACAAAATAAGTGTTTTGGAGAATATAGAGAAGTGGGAAAATGAAACACCTTCCATCGTTAGATCGATGACACATGTCAATATGCCCTGATAGTCACTGTTAGATTAGAAATCAAACGGATTGTCACTCAAAAGCACTAAAACGCCTTGTATCATCGAAACCCTCCCAACCCACGAAGAAACAGACCCTCCCCACGCCATTGAAACCGTTCACACGGCGCCATTGAAGTCGTCATTCTTCCTACCTGAAAGAAAACCTAACCTGAGTAAGAAGCTATTAAAGGAGCTCAAAGCTCAACAAACATTTAGCAAAACTGGTATGAAAAATTCTCCTTTAATTTATGTTTTGACAGTATCTAAATTAGTGGCCTAATTTTGGTCTTTTTATTTTCGGTGGTTTAGATGCATATTAAGTCCATGATTTCACTAAATCTATCAAAACTAGATGATTCTAGTATCTAATTTCGTAACAAAAGCTATTACTAAACCCTATTGTGTTAGATTTCTCTTCTGTAGAATTTACTAGTATATAGATTAATGACCTAACAAAATATAAGTCAATTCAGTAGATATCTGTCAATAATTTAGATACTGGTTTAAAAAATATGGTTGCTTTAAAGTATGTTGTTATTTTGAAAGATGGCTCGAGCTAAAACATAAGGAGTAAAAAGGTTAAAAGAAAAAAGAAACAAGAAGGACCATCACGTCGAACGCGATCACGACTTCGAATAATGGAAGGTGGTCAACAAATAGAAGAACTACTCCCAAAAAATGAATTGTGTTTCAAACACAAGATGAAACACAACTGGCCCAGACAACACACAACCTACAACGGAAGATGATACACAACCCACACCTGAACAAGAGGAAAACAATCTGAAGAAGAAGACGAGGATGGTGAAAATGAAAATGATGAAGATACAGATGAAGAATCTGTTGAAGAGAAGGCGATGAAACATAAAAAGAAGAAAAAGAATCTGAGATGAAATCAATTGAAGAAAGCGCGTACAATTCAAAGGTAAAAACATTTTTATATTCTAACATCCGTCAATAATTTAGATACTGCTGGGATTTAATTTTATTACCAATGCAGGATAGCTCATTGCTTGTTCTTCCAAGTGAGTGGAACTCCAAGCAGCGGATAAATCTCTATTCCATCATTTCTGTCATTTCAACGAAAAAGAAGATTTTGAACTCCAAGCATCAAAGATGTTTCAAAGAGACATGTTTTGGACACTTATTGGACATGAAAATTCATAGCTTCCCCTCACAAATATTCATGCATCTAATGAGGAGGCAATGTCATACTATCAGCAAAACTGAAGGGGTAAGCTTTAATATTGGCGGTAATGTTATGAACTTTGGTTTAAACAAATTTACACTAGTGACGAGGCTGAATTGTGGGGAGTATTCACTGATACAAAAGGGGGGAATGAAGGAAGGAATGCTAAGAGAGGCCGTTTTCCCATCAATGAAGTCGATAACGCACAAAAACCTTGCATTCTCATTTAATGCGATGCAAGGAGCGAAAGAGGAAAACAAGATAAAGGTTGTGCGATTATATTTCTTGGAAAACCTTCTCTTAGCTCGTCAAGAGAGCATAAAGATCGACATTCAACATGTCGATATAATTGATGATGAAGAAACATTTGAGATCCATGGGGAAGGCTGTCATACGAACTAACAATCAAATTCATTAAAGACTATCCGAAGCACGTAGATACGATAGGATATGGTGTTGGTGGTTTTCCGTATGCTTTTATTGTTTGGGTGTACGAGACTATCCCCAACATTTCATCAAGGAAAAATCAATTTACCAAGAGGATAGCAACAATAATTCCAAGGATTTGTAACTGAGAATGGCATATATATCCCTCGTGGAATGACTTGGCCAATACTGTTTTTAACAATAACTTGGTACGTAATTTAGTTACTGGTATTTAAAATTATTTACTGTTGTTGAAAAATTTGCTTCTTAATAACCTTATTTTATTAAATGACCAACAACTTTGAATTTTGTTGACAAGAATGGTATCGACCCAGAAGGAACTGAAAGCACCATACATGGAGCTTTTCCGTAACACCGAAGAGACAACAACAAAAGGAAATGAACCAATAATGGCTACTGTCCAATCCGAGGAAGAGGATCATTTGAGAGACTAATGAAGAAACCTCATAAGAATGAAGGAGAAGTAGGGAGTAGCGGACCAAGAGCCGATGATGAAACAAAGGAACAATTGCATTTAATATTCGAAAGCTTGAATATAATATCAAACAACGTTATTTCTTTTAAAAGATTAGACCAACAAGCTGGGTAGCAAGAAGCAGTAAGAAAATTATATAAAATTATGAATATTATTACTGATATATTTTATATTGATAAATAGGAGCATGAACAAGATCTAGGCCCAGAGGAGGCAAAGAGGTGAAGGTTTTGAGAAGCAAAAACAACTCTTCAAAGAGGCCAAAAGGAAGAAAATGATTGGTCAAGAAAAGTAAAGCTCTTGAATCACCATATGTGGATGAGAGAGCAAAAAAATGAAGAAGACGATAGCGAATGATCAAGGACCGAAGCCAACTTCACTTGAAACCGGACCAAGCTTCTCCCTTGGATCTCAATTTGATTAGTGGGTGTTGGATTTGTGTTTTTAAGAATTTGATATGGACTTGTGTTTATTATGGATTTTTAACAAGTTTCTAGATATTGTTATATGGATGCTTATGAATATGATTTTAGAATTCGAGAAGTATTTAAACATATAATTGAGTGATGTTGTATAGTATAATTTCTTGTGCAGGAGTTGGATTGTTTGGGGGTATCATGTAAAAATAGTTAACCCATTTTCAGTTCAAATTAGGATGATATATAGATTAGATATACAAGGTATATAATTTTATGACGAGCTTTAGACAACTGTTAGAGATATAACAGTTTTAAAAAGCTGCCTACCAATGAAAAAAGTGCACATAAAATAAGCATATTCAAATAGTCAATTTCAAGAAACAATTAAATTGAAATGAACAATTAAAATACAACTTAAATGGAAGTTTCTCAATAAAAACAACTTGCATTAAGACTTTTAAAAAAAGAATGCTAATAAACAATAAAAGTACAAAATTAATAATATCAAATGTTAAAATAATAATTGTGTCTACTTGCTACTCTTAGAAGAGGAAGCACGAATTGAGTTCTTACATGTTTTTCGATTGTGACCAAATTGACCACAACGACCACACTTCATACGTCGCCTAGTTTCACATATAGAAAGAATATGTTGTTTCTTCGGTCTCCCAGCTGAACGTCTCACATCTGGAGGTAGTATCTTCCATTGAACTTCATCCTGAATAGGTAACATGCTCTAATTTTCTAATGGGTGAACGACGCCTCTATAGGTTGAAGTGTATTCCGTACTTGAAAAAAAATTCTAACATATGAATATGAACTCAAATTTCAATTGCAAAAGACAGCACATGGATGACACCACCATGGCTAACATGAAATTCATTTATATCGGATGAACCAACCTGAAAAGCCGAAAAAATAAGTTACACATAACCATTATGTTAAAATAAAACCATATAGTAACTAAATAAAATACATGACACATCCCGACATAGTTCGAGCAACTATATATTCGTCCCTCAAATGTTCCTCAGTCGATGGTGTAAGCTTTGTTTTCAAAAAAATGCCGCCGTTCTACGCTCGTAAAACCACCTCAAACACATTTGATGTTCCAACAGACATATGATAGGAAGTTCACGTGCTTCAACTAAAATATTGTTAATACTTTCAGAGATGTCCGATGTCAGCATGTCATACCGCTTACTAGGAAAAGAAGCTCGTGCCCATCTAGGAGATCAAATTCCCTCCAAATAAGAACGAACACATAGAGATATCTTATCAAAACTCTGCATGTGACGCTCAAAGTCAGGCATAAGATAAGTCTTAGCACATTCATAAAAAATAGGATCAATGCTATTCAGCAACTTAAACCTAGTCTTTATATTTTAACATAAATGGAACATGCATGATTCGTGATGAGCATCAGGAAAAACAATACTAATGGCTTTGGAAATACTAGTGTGTCGATCAGAAATAATAACTAAATCAACAACATCTCCAATGCAAAAATGCAACTTACGCATGAACCATATCCAATAATCATCATTCTCTAAGTCAACTATAGAAAATGTTAACAAAAAAATTTGTTTGTTACCATTTAAAAAACAAGCAGTTAAGAAAATACACACACACTTTTCCTTTAAAAACGTGCCATCAACCGATATCCATGGTCTACAGTGTCTCCACCCATCTAAGGACGCAACATTAGACATAAAACAATACTTGAACCTCCAAGTAGAAGTAACAACATAATCGGTAACGGAACCTAAAACAAAACAATAACAAGTAAAATAATAGTAACTAAACTATATGCTATATTTACTAAGCATAAGTAACTATGTCATACCAGGATTAGTTTCATACAATGCTGCAAAAAATGAAGGAATGACAACATATGATTCTTCAGGAGACCCAAAAAAAAAAATCCATAGCAATTTTCCCCCTCACAAAGCTTTATGATAACTAACATGGACACATGTTTCGCATGCATGTGGTTCGCAATCTCCTTTGGACGACTCTTTCGTAAGCAACCAACCTTATAATTTTCCTTTAAACACTCGCTGATCACGATATCATTAGGTTGCCTATGATCACTTTGTATAATATCTAATGAATAAGAATGTTCACTAGCATACTTCTTAACCATCCACAAAACACTATGCCTATACCTTGAAGCACGCAAATACCAACAACAAGAGTTATCAACACATATTGCCACAAAATTTTCATCGTTAGACTTCTTCATCTTAAATTGAAATATATTTTTTAAAGAAACCACTTGAATTGCTTTCTTCAACTCTACCTTACTACTAAACAGATCTCCTTCCATAGCATGAAAATCAGTTGGAGCATTCTGCACATCAACAGTCTCAATGAAACGACAATCAGCTAGTCGATCAACAAGAACATTTCTAGCAGTAGAAACAACCGTGTCGACCCTAGAACAACTAGCATTGGCCATAGTTGAAATTTATAAATTTTGACCAATCTCGACAACTAATGGACAATAGACATTTTTTGCAAAAGAAATAAACCATGAAACGTCACTATCATCCTTCAACTCCAACACATTACAAGATGTCATCCCAACACCAAGAACAACCTTCATAACTATATTTTCTCGTGTAGCAGATAAACATAATTCACATATAACCAAATCTAATTGAACTCCAAATGTTGAATCCTCATCAATAAAAATCAGTTTTAATTTGTTATCCACATATATATTGGTATCACACCACTTACCATCATAAAATAAAATAATAAGAACCTTCGACATGCCTGAAAATACAAAGATTCATAAAGTTCAGAAAAACAATAAGATGGTATATAAAATTAATACTGACAGTATATAATTTAGTTACCAGTATACAGAAGCAAGACTCTGAATAATGTTTGTCTGAAAAGAAGCAAGAAAAATACTTCCTAACAATAATACAGAATAATGAAAAAAATATATAGACTCAAATAAAACAATATACATAATCTAACAAGAACATTCTCTAAACAAGAACACAAACTAAAAGAACAAATAAATGTAAAATAAAATACATAGAAGATAAATAATCACAAATTTTCTACTTAGAAAATCCGGAAACAACGAAATTGCAAGAAATTGCAATGTAAATCATAAATTTTCTGAACAATATAAAACCAGAAATTACAAAGAAAAACTTAATAATGTGAAAAATCAAGAAATATGACTCACCTCGCCGGAGAAGAATAAGCAGAAAAGGCGACGGAAACAGCTCGCCGGAGAAGAAGAACCACCGGCAGCTCGCCATAAAAAAATAGCAGTTCATCGAAAACAGAAGGCTTGAATATGAAAACAATATCAGCTCGAATCACTCAGCTCGAAAACAAAGATAGTTACAATATGGTTGTTCAGAAATCGTGACTTCTTCCGATGAGGAAGGAAGAAGCGCGTTACAGTAGGTTTGTCAATTTTAAAAACCCACAACTCGTTTCCATCCCACAGCTCGCGATAGAGAAGAGAAAAATAGGGAAATAATTAAATTTTAACTGCTTCAACTTTAGCACCTATAATTTTCGATCATCCCTGCAATGTAAGAAAAAAAAAGACATTTTGTTAATTTCACCCACCAAAAAGTGATGAAAATTGCAAATTTCCCTAAATTAAACTTGATCACTTTGATTTAACTACATTAATCGAACTACTTGTGTAATTAAACTCATGTGTCGCCCATTTTAAAAATTAAAAAATATTATGAATAATATTATCACGTATTTTAAAATATAATATTCTTTAACATGAAAAAAAGACTCAATGGTACGATCCCTCCGTCACCAAGAATGAAAGGGGCGATCTCGTAGTTCTTGGTCTGTGAATATACGTTGTTAGATACTACATTTTATTTTCCCATTGAAGCCGAACCTAAACCTGTGCTCGAGAGATAACTGTCCATATATTGATAAAGGGATGTATGGATTCTCGAGAAAAGAGGAGCCGTGGTGGTCCCCGGACTTCTATAAATAATAAATATTTGTTAACATTTAAAATCTCAAGGTCATATCGAGTTATTCCAATTATCTAGAATATTATAACGACAAAAAATATATATATACTCTCGATAATTGGGAAATTTGATCGTCGGTGCAAATAGTTGCATTGAAGTTCGATGTACCCGCGAAGTTAAGGCTAAGCAGCATCCCACTCAGCATGAACAAACCCTCCCTCCGTCATCTATTCCCACATAACGACATTTCGAATTCTGTCGTATACTTACCGCGTATATGTACGTACCTCTCTCCCTCTCTCTCCACATCCTTCTCTCTCTCAGAGAGACAGCATAGCCAATGGCGATCTCAGTGCAAAACCTATTCCAAGAAAGGAAATATCCTTTCATATTTACCCTCTCAGTCCTCCTCATATGCTTCATCACCCTCCTCTTCACCAACACCTCCACTCTTAACCCTCTCCTCTTCTACTCTACGATCCAAGCATCATCTGATTCCGCCTCCTCCTCTTCTCCATCTGACTTCAACTCAATACCTCCTTCTGTAAACAGCTTTATTTCCAGAGATCGCAAAGGTTCAGTTGCTATGAATTTGAGCTGGAAGCTTTGTGACGGTTCCGTTGCTGTTGATTATATTCCTTGTCTGGATAATTTCAAGGCGATCAAGGCTTTGAAGTCAAGGAGGCATATGGAGCATCGGGAGCGGCACTGCACGAGTCCGAGTCCTCGTTGTTTGGTTCCGCTTCCCAAGGGGTATAAGATTCCGGTTCCTTGGCCTAAGAGCAGGGACATGGTGAGCTTGATTCTTTGGTAAGGTTTTGTTTCTGGTTTTTGCTTTATGTGGCTGTTTTGAATTCGATCATTTGGGTAATGAATCTTATGGCCCTTGGCTTTATTCGTTTGTACTAACTAATGCGCTGCTTGTGATTAGATTGTTTAAACTGAATGTGGCCATCTGCCTTTTCTCATTTCATCCTGTTAGTGCTGCTCCTTCCATCATTATCGGCCTGGAATGCTTATTTTGTTCCTTTATTCTTCCATTATTTTGTTGCTTTATTTTTTTCCATTTTTTTGTTGCTTGACCAAAAAAAAAGTTAATACTATGCTGCTCTGCTTATATGCTCACGATCTCGATCTTGTTATGAATGTTGTATGTATTACTCATGCTGTTAAGCGAGACAATATGTGGATGGTTTCTGTAAATGCCAATAAGTTATAAGTCATGAGATAAATCAGCAGAGTCATGAGACAATATATATTTTTGTTAAAAGCGCTCTTGGAAAACTTGTCATTGGAACTCTACTCTGTTTTAAAAAGATTTTGATGGCATAGATAGCTCATCTCTGTTTGATGTAATTCTTTATGATGAGTTTCATTTTGATGATTGGCAGATTTGGTATGATAACGTCCCACACCCAAAGCTTGTTGAATACAAGAAGGACCAGCATTGGGTGCTCAAGTCAGCCGATTATCTTGTTTTTCCTGGAGGCGGAACTCAATTCAAGGATGGAGTTTCTAGCTATATCGAGTTTATCCAGAAGGTTTTCCTTCTCATTTTGTCATACCATCAGTATGCCATTTAAGACTAAAGTCCACCTTGTGACTGATAAGTTTTAGCTATATCCAGTTTATGCTTCACGCATGGCAGTTTTGAAGATTTATTATTTCTTTCTTAGAATGGTTAAACAAAGTGATTGGAGATTCATAACATATACGCTTGTATATTTTAAATCAGGCAAGTTTTATGCCATCGGATATTTTGATAGTGTCGAAGAAATCCTTCTCGTTGATGGTTATAATATACATGTTAAGTTGGCTACAACATTAATTTAAGGATTGACCCAAGTGGTAACACATTTTGGGAACTAAATTAGAAATGAAAACTGAGTGACAGCCGGGGTTCACCTAATCTTCAAGGATGCTGAAGAATGCAAGACACTAAAATAAACCCCTAAAAAATGAAAGCAATTTGATATGCACAAGGACTTCTGCTGATATACCAGCAAAGCTAACTGGATTCTTTTGTGTTTTATCATATACAGTTTTTTAATTTTCCTTCTCTCTTAACTACAGACTTTAGAAGATATTGAATGGGGGAAGCACGTTAGGGTTATTCTAGATGTTGGTTGTGGTGTTGCTAGCTTTGGCGGCTATTTGCTGGACAAGAATGTTATGACCATGTCATTTGCTCCAAAGGATGAACATGAAGCTCAGATACAATTTGCGTTGGAACGAGGAATTCCTGCTACCCTTTCAGTCATTGGAACTCAAAGACTGACATTCCCAGACAACGCATATGATTTGATACATTGTGCACGTTGCAGGGTACATTGGGATGCAGATGGTGATTTATTAATCCCTTTAAACTTCAATTCTGAAGCGCATCCTACTTTTCACCAACTAAGTTTTAATTCTCTCAAATATTTAAACTGGACTTAGTGTGGTCAATTTTGTGGGACTTCTAGGTGGCAAACCACTATTGGAGCTCAACCGGATTCTTAGGCCAGGAGGATATTTTGTATGGTCTGCTACACCAGTTTATCGTGACGATGAAAGAGATCAGAATGTTTGGAATGGTTTGTGATTCTCTCTCTCCTGCTGTCACGTGGATGGATCGACTTTTCAGTGTTACTGTTTATAATTTCATCATTGCGCAATAGAGTCCGGGAGTAGGTCACTTCACTATATTAATTATGATTTAAATTGATCCTATCTATCATTAAGTTACATGTTTGTTGCAGCAATGGTGTCTCTGACAAAGTCTATGTGTTGGGAGGCTGTAGCAAAGACAGTTGATTCATCTGGGATTGGCCTTGTAATATACCAGAAGCCTGTCTCATCTTCCTGCTATAAAGAACGGAGATTAAATGACCCCCCTTTGTGTGATCATAAGAATAGAAGAAATAGTTCATGGTAATATTCTTAAACATCTTTCATGTGATTCATCTGACTCCTGATTTGTTATTGATGCAAGTGTGGTGTCACTTCTGCACCAAATGATAATCATAAGATGCCCTAACGGGCAAAATGAGGTATCATCACATCTGAGTGATTGTATTTGCGCTTAATTGTTCTAATATATTTGCAGGTATATGCCTCTTAGTAGATGTCTCCCCCCGCTTCCAGTGGATAGGAATGGAAACTTGTATGGTTGGCCGCTGCCGTGGCCCAAGAGACTTACCAGTACACCTCCTTGCCTACCAAATGAACCAGATGCTGAAAGACTGTTCTATAAGGATATCAAAGATTGGTCTGCACTTGTGACGGGTGTTTATCTGGATGGCCTTTCCATAAACTGGTCGAGCGTGCGGAATGTGATGGATATGAAGGCCGGTTATGGCGGGTAAAAGATAAAACGTCCGAAATTTTGTTTCTTTTCCCAAATTGGTCTGATTATTTTGTTTAGGTTCTTAAAGACTTAAACCTTAAACTTGATTGAGGACATTTTCTAATTTTCTTGGGTAAATAAGATGAAAAAATTCATGGTGTATTCTAGTTTAGCTTTGAATGTACAAATTTCTCTTTCCCCGTACTTTGCTTCACAATTGTCTCTTAGCAAGAACAATATAACGCTTCAACTTTTCTATTTTCAGATTTGCTGCAGCTCTCATTGAGCTACCTGTCTGGGTAATGAATGTTGTTCCTATGCATGTAGAAGATACCCTCTCCATTATATTTGATAGAGGATTGATTGGTATCTATCATGACTGGTGCGAGTCCTTGAATACTTACCCTCGAACTTATGATCTTCTCCATTCCAGCTCTCTCTTCGAAGATCTTACACAGAGGTATGATCTCTAATTTCATTGAAAATCTGAAGTTCACAACTTGCTAGCATGATTAATCTATATCAAGTTAATTTCATTAAGTTTTTTAGTATGTGATTTACAATCTGATATATCTTTTTGCTTCTTCTAAGGTGTAACATCATAGAAGTAATTGCGGAAATGGATCGCATATTGAGGCCAGGAGGGTATGTTTTGATTCAAGACACCATGGAAATGATTAGAAAGCTTAGTCCAATCTTTGACTCACTTCACTATTCGACTTCCATTCATCAAGATCGATTTCTCGTCAGCAAGAAGGGTTTCTGGCGTCCAACACTAGGTGATAATAAATTGTGAACGAAGCAGCTGAGCAAATTCAATTCTTTACTGTAAACATACGAAGAGTAATTTTCTTTTCTGTCCATCTCAATTTCAATATAAAAGTATCCAACAAAAGTGGAAAAGGGAAACACTCAGTAAAAAGAAGAGATTATTCTTTGCACTCCACACTCTCTTCTGTTCGATGTAATATGCAACTGAAGTAGGTTCGTGGTTGATTTCCAAAGATAAAGATAGCAGTTTAGATACCATGAAATCAAATCACAAGGAAGATGCACAAGATGTTGAGTTGTCTTGAACGAGACTGCCATTGCTAGCAACAACAGACCGAAAATAGCAACCCAAGTCATCTGTGTAACTGAGATTTTGCTGAGTTTTTGCCCATCCCAAAAGAACAGAATGATCTTTCACTTGCATCCAACCCTCGGATTCTTGACTGTTATCGATGGAACTTTCAGAATCACCATTGGAATACTTCTCCTCGAATGCACGAGAAACATTGGTGACCTGCACATGAGTAACTTCATCAAAACTTGGTTGAGTAGAAGTGACAACCTTGAGAGGGTATTTCCTTTTGATCTTCAAATGAGCAATCACTTTCCCTTGATCATCTTCCACCACCACTTCTTTCTCTGTCTTGATTTTCTGTTCAACCACTTTGTAAGTTGCATTTCCACTGAACTTAATCGAGTTCTTGAACTTGAACTCCTGCGAGAAAGTCGTTGTGTAGTTCCCTGCACTCGAGTTAACCCACCCGACTATTCGGATTTTCCGCTCAGCTTTAATTTTGAATGACCCATCTAGAAGATGGAATTTTGATTTAGTTTTTACCTTAGCAGAAGGGATTTCAAAAGCAACAGAAGTGGCTTGGGGTGGGGATGAGTCCAGCCAAAGGTGCAGATTTGCATCAATAAGCCAATAAGAAATGCCATTAGTCACTCCAACTCCAAAACTATGAACCTTCCCATCCAAAAGCACTCCTAGAAATGGTGTGAGATCAAAATCATAAGTTGGAAGATCAAATGCCCCGATCCCCACAACCGGTTCCCAAAACAACGGATTGATTCCTCCCGTGAATATGACCGGAAACGGTATCTCTGACCCTACCAGTTCCCCGTCAATGGTGACGTAAACTTCACGATAAGCTCCGTTGCCCCGCCCGGTAGTTAAGTTGTTCATACTGATATAGGAATTTGGCGGGTTTGAATACCAGAATTCGTCATTTCCATGAAATGACACGTACAGTTCGAGAATTGCTCGTCGGGTGTTGGGTGGAATTTGAATTCCTTGGGAATGTGAATCGGCTTCACTTTCAACTCGGAACCAGTAACCGTGATCGGCATCGCTTTCGGAGATTGGTATTATCAAATCAGCCGGTGGATCGTACACAGCTTTTGATTTTTCAAACATATTAACTTCACTGACAGTTTCTTCAGCTATGATTTCATCAAATTTCTTGGAGATAAATTCTGATTTGTCCCCAATCGATTGTAGTTTTCGACTGAATTTTTCGCCTGTAGCTATCGTCGGAGCCCTAGCCAAGTTATCTTTGTAAAAGAAAAGCGTGACGTTAACGTCGTAAACGCCGGTGTAGACATCGTTGACTATATTTTCAAGCATGACCATAACGTTTATGTCAGACCGCACGAGAAGAGAGGAGTACCTCGTGACGTCCTTCCGAACCTCCCAGTATATTCCGGACTCCGTCGGCTCCGCCGTACTGGTCCGCAACACCTCTGCGCCGCCGAGCCATAAGCCAGCAATGCGATCGTACTGATCGCCTTCAGAATCGACACGAAGCTCGAGGACCACGTGGGACCACGGAGCAGGGCAATCGGACGGAGGAGAGTAGGGAGTGGAGAAGGGAGGAGCATTGATGGTGTTGCCAAACGAATATTGGAGGAGCAAGAGGGAGCATGTTGGGGTCAGAGAATCAGACGGTAAAGGACGAGCGAGCTCGAAGAATAGTTGAGAATCGTTATGGAGAAGAGAGGGAGGGAGAGATTTGGTGAAACGATCAGGAGAAGAAGAGATAGAAAGTGGGTTGATAGAGAAGAGCATAAGAAAGAGGAAGGTCAATGTAACCATAATTTTTTTGGTTAGGGAAGATGAAGAATGAAGGTGAGGAAGATGATAATGGATCGCTGAATACTTGAATGGGACCTATAAGCTCAGTCTCCCTGATAAGTATGTCCATTGGCTTTGATGGACAAATAAATGTTTAAAATAATAATTTTACAGAAGATTTGTTTTGACTTTTTATTTTTAAAAGAAAATATAGATCTAAATTGGAGTTGATATCCTTAAAGTTAAGTTTTGTTTTTTTTATCATCCGGACTCTAAAAGTTGATTTGAAGCTGTTGTTTTCTAATGTACAAAGACAGCATTGGCAACTTGGTTTGGTTTCATTCTCTTCTTCAAAGAGGGGCTCTAGTTTTCAGAACGAAGTTGCAGAAGCAGATTGAAAAGCATCCTCCACCTTTTAAACGCATTACAGTGTCATCGTAGAAGTGTTCTTTGCTTGCTGAAAATTTTCTTATTTGTTAATTGTACCTCAGGACATCTTCTCTTTTATCACATTTATGATGTTGTAGTTCTCACCTTCTCAGTGAAAAGGGTGGCTCTCAAAATCACCTGGTCACGCAAGATATTTGTTTTTATGACTACAATATAAAATATACTCTTACACTTTAATTAAAATGTAAAATATATTCTTAAACGTTTTTTTCATAGCTCCTGAAATTTGAGAAAACTGTAAAAAAATATCAAAATTTTTAAGGGATTGAAACTAACAGTAATATTTTTTAATACAAAAATGTCCCTTCCTTCCCATTATCTCTGATATAAAAAACAGAGACTTATATTTTCCATCTCTCATCTCTGTTACATCTGCTGTTGGTAAACTTCAATCTCTCGTCTCTCTTACATCTCAGCGACTTCAGAGATTTACAAACTGAAATAATGGGTATTCTCTTGCTTTAGCATTGTAGTAAATACCTTTGGTTCGTGGTTAATAGAACACTTTGCTTGATATTGTACATTCTGTATTATTTGAACTTATTTTGACAGATGAACAGCAGGTTTTCTGGAGTATTTCTTGCTTGATTGTTTTTTATCTTCATCGTCACACTTATTACTCCAAAATAAAATTTTCAATCATCTACTGCTATGCTTAGTCAGAGCAAATTTTTTGACGTTAGTAGAAATAGAGTTTATTCTCTGTGCGTCTCAAAATAGAGGTGTCTCAAAAGTGATTACAGTATGATCTGAGGTTTCTATTCCTAGCAGTACTTTCGAAGGTCCTTTGTGGGGGAGGAAAATTATTGGAACAACGGTTGTTGAATAGTCAAAGAAGAACCGGAGAGAGTGGGGAAAAATGGGTGGGAATATACTCGTAACAAATGACTGTACCCTAGCTCATTAAAAACAATCACCCAAATGGTAAATTGAAGGGAAAATTGAAAAAGGCATAAAAGTACTTGGAGTAGAAATAGTAGTCCCTGTTCTCTTGAGAAATAAAGGACTGGTATATCTACTTTGTTTGAGTTTTTAGTTTTGGTGTTGAGCTTGTAGAGAGGCCATCCAAACTGGTTCAAACACAAAGGATTCATGCATCTCCCATTTTCATACTCGCTGTTTCTCACTCTACAACTTTGGATCTAGTTCTGTTGGTGATGCAAAACGAACATCTACTCATTTTCAATCGTCCTCCCCAAGCAGAACAGCTCAGCGGCTTCAAATTTTATCCCTTTTCAATTGTTGAAACTAAATAATAAGGAAACCTAGTAATGTAATTAGAAAAGAAAAAGTTCAGGTTCACATTTTCTATAAACGAAATCTTTCAGATTTGATTAAAGTTCCTAACATCTGAATTGAGTTTTGTTTAGGAACAGAGATATTGGGAAGGAAGAAGAAAGGAGGGGTATTTTTATATTAAAAAATTACTTGTTAGTTTTAACTCTTTAATTTAATGGAATGATGATTTTTTTTACAATTTTCTCAAAGTACAGGGATATAAAATTACGAAAAAAAAAGTTTAAAGGCATATTTTATATTTTAGTTAAAGTGGAAGGGTGTATTTTACATTTTAACCTTGTTTTATAAACTCATTTGGTTGGCCAAGTGGTGTAGACTTTGTACTAGGAAATCTACCTTCTTGCCTAAGAACGCCACCTTATCCTCATTCGTGTAGAAAACCTTGATGCCAAGCTCCTTCTTTCCCTCCTCAAACTTCCTTCTCCCCCTCTCATCTCTCATCATTTTTTCCTCCCCCTTCTGCCTCCTTTTCTCCCCTTTCTTTTCTCTATTTCTTTTTCCTTCCGCCTTCCCTCTATGAAAAAACAGTTATGATACTGAGACTCATGTCTTATCGAACTTGTTATCTCATTTTTAAATTGGTTTATTCTCTAACACCAAATGCTAGTCACTTGTGAATTTTTACGAATCAATTCTTCATTAATAAAGCGAAAGTCAACTAAAACACTACTGCAATATGGAGTTATTCGATAAAAGCCTCCCTTTGTTGCCAATTACTTTTATTCACGCTAGGTCAGGCATTAGCCGTGCTCGTCGAGGTGTTAGGCGGGTGAAGAAAGTTGAAGCTCTATCTTAGTGGAGCTTCATTTCTCGTGCATATTTCAAAAGGAAATGAAGGCCTTCCTTAGAAGTTGTCGCTCGATTGAAAGGTTATAACACATACGAAAGCTTATGATATAAACCTCACTAATGAATTGTGATGAAATTCGATAACAATGATGGTTCAAAAACCTTATGATTGAATTCAAACCAAAGCTATAAAAGGTGGAATTGGTATGTCAAAGACGCCACAATCAGGGATGAATAAACGAATTGATAAGTCGGCGTGAACTTGACAAGTTGCCTTGATAAGTTCATATTTAAGTTCTTAACAAAGATCACAAGAATTCCTCACAAAGTGAAAGGAAACTCACAAAATTATATTGACAATAATCTATCTTTTACAAAAGAAAGTCCCTCGTTATATAGAGATTTGTTCAGCACCTAATTAAAGGTCATTTAAGTCATTGAGAAAGATAAAAGACTCTAGAAAGCTCTAAAGACATTGGAAATATGAAAAGACCCCTATTTCACCCAATTTGACCAAAATAACTCCATCTCTATCAAAGAATACTTCACCCACATTTTTGTAATATTTTGCACTTAATTGATTTCTTGAATTAAGTTAAAAATCACTTAACCAACATTTGGGCTCACCTTTGATGCATATGACTCAAGCCAGCTTGAAACTCTAAAATAGTCCATTCCTTTGTTTGGTCTAAATCATGGGCTCCAAATCTTGCTATCCCAATCCTTGTTTATCGTCTTGAGCATAATGATAAGTGATTATCTTTAGTGTAGCTTTGGAAACCTCCAGAATAGTCTATTTGTCATGCATCTACATAATTAAGCCTTGTTTCTTTCATCCTTTTCACTCCAGCTCTAGTCATTGGATTGCCAATGCCTTGTAAAGGATCTAGGGAATATTTGGGAATCAAGTCTTGTTGAAAACGATCAGCACCTTGATCTCTATCACCTTAGCTTCATTGACTTTCTTAGGTATAAACCTTCACCACGACATTAGTGGCTTAGCTCTTCGACCGGAAGCTCAATAGAGATGAAGCGTGGCCAGGTTAGACTGACGAGTGGAGCTAGGTAATGTGGGGGTCATCTCACGAAAGCTCTCTCTGGCTATATGAAGGTTGAACTTTACGTGTGGTTGCATGTTTTGGCTCGAGATTCACTCTATCATGGCTTTGAATATGTTGATTTGTTGGTTAAATTGGTTTGCAAGCATGAGTAACTCTTGTTTGCCTTGTCATCTCCATAGCTTTTCCTCCATGATGTTGATTTAGATCACTGAAAGAAACTCGCACAATCACGTGTGTTTGTTGTGTTAGTGAGCTTGTTGGTGCCTTGTAGCAATTAACTTATTGTTGTCATGTCCCCACTAGATTTCACTTGCTCATGTTACGGTGTAAAGCCATTTTCACTTACGGGTTAAGCTTTTGACATTGGTAAAAAACAATCTTCTATAACTTGCTAGAAGCAAGTAGTAGAAAGAGCTTCTAGAGCTTGCTAGAAGCAAGCTGTCTTACAAAGTCGGCAAGTAAAATTTCCGACTTTGAAATCGCATGTCTTACATATAAATATATGTGAGAGAAGGTATTTCAACAATCCATTTTGGAGAGAAGTTAGAGAGCAAATAGTGAGATTGATTTAGAGAGAAAATTAGTTTCTCCTAAATATTAGAGTTTGTCATTGTCTTTCCTTTTTTGTTAGCGTGTTTGTGTTTTCTCCTATTATAAGAGATATGGTATTGTCAATTGTGCCCTCCTTATTTCAAGAGAAATTATTGTAATCCTTTTTGTCATAGTATAATTCTTCTACGATTTTTCTATCATTTTGTCTCATTTTCATTACACGACTTCAGTTGTAATTGAGAGCTCAATGCCTCAAAGTTCTTATCAATGGTTTCAAAGCACCGTGTTTATAGCCATTTTTTGTGCTACAGTAAGATCCAGTTGGTGGAAAGGCATCTTCAACAATGGCGACGAAGTACGAAATAGAAAAATTCAATCGGAATAACTTTTCATTATGGGAAAAACTCTTAAGAGCCATTAAAACGTAAAAATATAGAATTCACCAACAATGCGCAGCAGTGAAAGAAAAAATCATCCAAATATTACTTAAATGCCCATTTCATTAAAATCTCATTATATAGACTAAAATAAAATTCTTCAGTGCACACGTTAAGCTTTGTCACGGTTTATGCGTCAAAGAGTCCATCTTGTATTTAGATTTTAAATTCTTATGAACTATAAGATAGAACTTCCAACTACAAAAGCTATCTAGTTGGCTTATCTTTTCTCTTTTTAAGGGAAAAAAATAAGAATTGGTTTCTCCTTGATGCATGATGGAGAAAGTCAGAACAATTTAGCATTGCTATAATAATAGAACATGCACACACCTTTTTCTTGTCAAAATCACCTTGGAAGATCTTGAATCCTATATCTCAGGGAAACATCTACCTCAAATCTCTAGTTTTTGTGATTTATGATGAAATAGATAAGATATATTTGCTATAACTAAGAGTACTAAATCAACTCTTACTAGTAATTTCACGAGTTATTTGCCATATCTAAGAGTACTGAATGGGCTCTAAGTAGTTATTCATGAGTTTTCTAATACCTATAGCACAATATTGGATTCTCAATTTTACAAAAGTTTATTTTTCCCCAACACAACACTAATCTAATTAGTCAATCCATTCTGTGCAAGGAAATATTTACAAATAATTCTTGTGCAAAATAGAGACTTGAAAATTTTCCAGTAAATGTATCAACAAGAACTATTTTTTTATTGGTAAAGAAAATATGTATTAAGCACTAGCTAGAGGAACTATTATTTGGCACTTGTAAGGGCAGAATCCAACCATCCAACATAAATTTCTTGCACAGACTTAAGGCTTCATTCACTCATAGGTGAAGCAAACTTACTCTGCTGCAAACTGGAATAAGCTGATGAATAATTGCTTGATGTAGTCCAATAGCTCAGGAACTGCATCGCCTGCAATTCTTAATATTTTATAACTTATATGTTGAAAAGAGGGATCGGTTTAGGACAAGAAGCATGAGTAAAATACACTAAAACTAGGTGTGAGGGAAGAAAGTTACAGTAATTAAGTTAAATAGCACGGTGTACTCAAGATACTCTCTGTAAGCACCCATAAGGGTAAGTAAAGAGGTCAAAGATTGTCGGCGAGCCATACAAAGAGAAAATGAATCATCCAAAATGCATGTGAAAGGAAATCAGCTACTTTCATACGCTATTAACAAGATAAGCAAGTTATTTGAAAAAGAAGAAAATAGAGAATTACCAAATTTACCTGTTCTCAATTGCATATCTAAGTCTAGATGCAAGGTCCTCATCATATTTTACCCTATAGAAACTAGTCTGATCCACATTAAGTTTTATCCAAGAAAGTCTTGAATTACTTTCATCAATGCCTTTGACAATAGAACCGAGAACTTCCTTTACTTCTTGAGATTGTGACTTTGTTTACAACAAAAAATTCTTGCGAACCTTATATGAGCCACAACATAATGTTATTGGCATAGTCCATTACCCATCCTCGCAAGAACCACTCAACAAGAATCGTGACGGACATTTATCATTATGTATGTTACAAACCTTTAAGATCTCATTCATCATGAAATGAAACTTGTATAAAAGAAACGTTGAAGTTGTGCAAGCATGGGCAGATATGAAAAGATTTTCCCTTTTTCTTTTATCACTAAATTGGACTTGGAAGATATTCCAATATTTTGATAAACTGACAAAATAAAAAGATGTAAGAAATCAAATACATGGAAACCTGCTCAAATTCTAATTTATGATCTTTGATTTGACATAGACAACTGGATATCCTTGTTGCTTGGTCCATGAATTCATAAGTTTGTTCAAAGGTTCACCAGATCCCTCCTTAAGAGCTGCCCATAGATCTTCAGTCTTTGCGTTGGTGCTAGCGGACTTTTTATATATGAAGCAAGTGATCTCTAATTACATCATTATGTTAATAGTATTAGCTTTAATTATTCATAATAGAGAGGAAAGCATCAGGGGTAAAATATATGCAACATCAAGGGTAAAATGTATTAGTCACCTAGAAACATAAAGACAGAATTTTACAAAATGAGTATACTTCATATAAAAAATTAAGAGATCTTTATTTCGGTGATTCAAGTCTCATCATTAAATATGTAGAAAGAAGATCTAATGAGGCCAACTTGACCAAGTAATATTGTAGGACACACCTCATTCTTTGTGCATATCTAAAATTTCAAACTAAAACCATATAAACTACCAAAACAATAACACAAAACTCACGAGCAGGGAACACGTAAACTCACAAACTCTAGAACACAAAATGCAGAGAGAGGAAAATGATTTACACCCATAATATCTATAGATTTCAAATTTATCAAAGTCACAGAAGAAGGTAACCTTAATACTGAACCTAAAATCCGACAGAAATTAAATCTAAAACTTCCAGAGATAGAAAATGTATGTATGGGATCAAGCAAATCTAGCTTGAACTAAAAAACATGAACACAAAACATGCTCAAAATAACGAACGCACACCCTCAGTTTCATCTTAACTCTAAATAAATCAGGAAAAACTAAACCCTAATTTAAAATCTAAACCCTAGATCTCGATAAAACTAAATCACAACAAATAACACTAAATAAATCTGAAACAAAAGCTATAAACTCACCACGAGAGTGCAAGAACCGATGTCAGAGGCTGAGATTTGAAAGAGAGAACATATCAAAGATGACAGAGTACTGTCAAGCGTGGTAGAGAAAAAGATTGCAAAAGAGATTTGGGAAACTCTAAAAATATTGTACGAGGACAAATCACTACACAACAAAAATCTACTTAATGATGAAACTTTACACCCTTCGGATGATGGAATCGACTTCAGCGACTAACCACATCAACACCTTAAACACTTTATTTTCACAACTCACAGCAATGGGGCACACAATAGAGATGGGTGAACGTGCCAAAATTCTCCTTCCTGGTTCATATGATCAACTCATCGTCAACTTGACCAACAGTGTAGAAGTTCTAGCCTTTGATGACATTGCAACTGCGGTTCTTAAAGAAGAAAGTCGATGCAAGAACAAGGAAGACAGATTATGAGGCTCATAGCAAGCTGAAGCTTTTATGGTGACGAGGGGGAGATCAACGGAGCATGGCCCCAGTGTAAGTCAAAATCAGAGTAGATCAAAATTTAGAAGTAAGAAAATCATCAAGTGTCATCATTTTGGAAAGAAATGGCACTACAAAAGGGAGTGTTGGCATATCAAGAAAAATGAAGAGGCCAAAGGTAAAGGTCCTGAGTCATCAAAAGCTCAGGGTTTTATAACAAGTACCTCAGATGATGTAGCGAGAAAATAACCTTTATTAAAGGTAGAAGAAGGTTCGTTGATGTCTGGCTTATAGACATATGAGCAACATGGCATATAACTACAAGGAAAAGAAGATGATGACACTTCAAAAGAGAAACAAAAGGCTACTGTAATTGAAAATCAAGAAGAAGTTCTAGATTCTTCTAAAATAGCACCGGAGCACGAAGAACAAAAGCAAGCTGAGTTTGCAACTTCACAAGTTTAGCATTCAACTCAGGAGAAGAGAGAACCAACTTGGCACTCAGACTATATTATGGAGGAAAATGTTGCATACTGTCTTCTAACAAAACACGGGAACTTATTCTACTACCACAAGGAAGAATGGCCATTGGGAACAAATAGGTTTACAAGATCAAGAAAAATGGTAAAGACCAGGTGGAGTGGTATCATGCTAGATTGGTGGTGAAAGGGTTTGCTCAGAAAGAGGGCGTTGACTTCAACGATATATTTTCTCCTGCTGTTCGACTCACAACAGTGCGAGTGGTCTTGGCAATGTGTGTTATATTTGACTTGTACTTAGGATAGTTGGATATGAAAACTATGTTTCTTCATCAGGAACTTGAAGAGGAGATTTATATGTTCCAACCAGAAGGTTTTGAAGAAAAAGGATAAGAGAACTTGGTTTGTTGGTTGAACAAATCTCTATACGGTCTCAAACAGGCGAACAGCAGACTCAACCTAGATCCTTGTGCCTATAACAAGAGATTTGATGATGGTGATTTCATTATTCTGTTATTGTATATTGACAACATGTTGGTAGCACACCCCAACAAAGATCGTATTAAAAACCTGAAGTCTCAGTTGGCTAGGGAGTTTGAAATGAAGGATTTGGGACCAGTAAACACGAATCTTGGGATGCAAATTCATTGAGACAGAAATAGTATGAAGATTTAGCTTTCGCAAAAGAACTATTTGGAGAAAATCTTACAATGGTCAAATATGTAATATTGTAAGCTAATTTCTACCCCTCTTCCTATTCATTTCAAATTATCTCAAGTATGAGCCCTAGCAGTGAAGCAGAGAGGATGGAAATGTCTCGAGTACCATATGCATCAATAATGGGTAGCTTAATGTTCGCTATGGTATGTACAAGACCAGACATTGCACAAGTAGTAGGAGCGGTTAGTCGATACATGACGAATCCTGGTAGAGAACATTGAAATATTATGAAGAGGATCTTCAGATATGTCAAGGGAACCTCAAATGCTAAATTATGTTATGGAGGATCAGACTTTACTGTTTTCAGAGGTTTCGTTGATTCACATTTTATAGGTGATCTTGACAAATACAAGTCCACCACAAGTTATGTGTTTACTCTTGCTAGAGGAGATGCAAGCTGGGTTTCAAAACTATAGTCTATCATGACAATTTCAACGACTGATACAGAATATGTGGCAGCTTTAGAGGCTAGTAAAGAGGCGATCTGGTTGCAAATGCTATTGGAGGAGCTTAGACACAAATAAGAGAAAATTCATCTGAGCGCTTTTTACTTGGCAAAGAATCTAGCATTTCACTCGAAGACAAAGAACATATGAGTCAATATCACTTCGTTCATGAAAAGGTAGAAGAAGGAAGTGCAGACATCCTATTCAGACTAGAGACAACCTAGCGGATACGTTAATGAAACCAGTTCACAACACTAAGTTTACTTCATGTCAAACCTTTATTGGCCTAGCAGATATATAAACAACATGGAAATTGAAAGTAGAAAGGATAGAAGGATTGCAAAAATGATTTTAAGTGGGAAATATGTTGCGGTGGAAAGCCATTTTTGCTTAAGGGTTAAGCTTTTGACTTTGGTCAAAAGCAATCTTCTATAACTTGCTAGAAGCAAGTAGTAAAAAGAGCTTCTAGAGCTTGCTAGAAGTAAGTTGTCTTGCAAAGTCGACAAGTAAAATTGTTGACTTTGTAATCCCCTCTCTCACATATAAATATATGTGGAAGAAGGTATTCTGACCATCCATTTTGGAGAGAAGTTAGAGAGCAAAGAGTGAGAGTGATTTAAAGAGAAAATTAGTTTCTCATAAATATTAGTCTTTCCTTGTCTTTTCTTTTTTGTTAGAGTGTGTGTGTTTTCTCCTATTATAAGAGAGGGGTATTCTCAATTGTGCTCTCTTTATTTTAGAGAGAGATTCTTGCAATCCTTTTTGTCATAGTATAATTTTTCTACGATTTGCCTATCATTTTGTCTCATTTTTATTACATGACTTCATTTGTAATCGAGAGCCTAATACCCCCAACGTTCCTATAAGCTCACACGTGTGTGTTTGCTGTGTTGGTTTCCGAGCATGTGTGACTTTTGTATGCCTTGTTGTTGCCAGACTTTACCTCCATTACGATGATTGAGGACACTGATATATATATTCGTACAATTACATGTGTGTTTGTGTTAGTGAGCTTGTTGTTGCCTCACAACAGCTTAGTGTGGTGACGTCCTTGCTGAAGTTCACTTTCTCATTGTGCGTGTTTACTGTGTTAATACGGTTGCTACTGCTAATGACAACATCTTAGTTCTGCATGTGCTTTCCATTGCGAGTGTTGCTACACACAGTATTGTTACACATCCCTGCTGTAGTTGTTATACATCCTGATGTCACACCTTAGTCAAGTTGTTACTTACTTATGCTTGTTTTGCTAGTTTGTTTGTTATTAGCTGTTAGTATTAGACTGCTTGAAATTCTCAACTAAGCTTGTCTAGTTTTTCTCATGTTGAGTTGTTGTGCATACTCGGGTGTTTTCTTTGTGTATCTATTCTTGTTTGATTATAATTATATTTTAACTATAAAAATGGTGCACGTCACTTAGAATATTTAGTAGATGTGCATGTAAGACTAGAACTTCTTTCTCCATAATCACTTGTTGGGATTGAACCTACTCCTAGTGCACGAGTCTCAAACTATTTATTGCAGACTAGCAAATTATGCCAAATATATGAGGGAAAACGCAAGTTTTTGTTTCATTCGAATTTTGGAGAGGATCATTCGTAGAGTATAGCATCAATTTCAATATTTTCATTACTGGAGACGTATTCTGAAAAAGTAGTTTTTGGTTGTGAATTTTGATGCCAACCTCTCTTCAACCACAACCTATGTAATACCCAAAGGTTTTAATATGGGTTATTTTGTAACCCCCCCCCCCCCAATACAAGCACCACACTCTACTATAACCACCACAACTCATTTCTTCCCCATTTTCTTTTAATTCACGAACCCTCCTTTTAATGAAAACTTTTATGATGTTGGGAAGAAATTCCCAGCATCCAAGTTGGGTTTTGTGGCCCTTAAATTATATTTGGAGTAATCTGAGCTACAAAAAACCCAACATGTAGCAGTTTTTTTTGGGTTTTTTTAGTTCACCAAACATATAGTGGAGTTCACCAAATACGTAGTGGGGTGCACCAATTATACAGTGGGGTTCACCAAATACGTACAAAAGAATAATTCTTGGAGGGGTTCACCAAATACGTAGTGGAGTTCACCAATTACGTACAAAATAATAATTCTTGGAGGGGTTCACCAATTTCGTAGTGGGTTTCACGAATTACGTATAAAATAATAATTCTTGGAGGGGTTCACCAATTACGTAGTGAGGTATAAAATAATAATTTTTGGAGGGGTTCACGAATTGGTTTGACGAACACGTATAACCCTCAATGTCATATTCTATATATAAATCGAACATATCTGCTAAAAGTTTGAAATTGAATATTAAAATTTGAAATTTTAACCTTTAATTTTATAAATTATAACCCCATAAAACTTGGAAAACAAAATATTTATGTTTTAATTTATAAGCATATAAAAACCCTAAAAATTAAAAGAGATGAAAATTATGAAGAAGCCTAAAATTAAGACATAAACAACTTCTGGGCCTCCGAAAGTACATAAACAGTGTTTTTGGACTTTGAACATGTAGATCTCTGAATAAGTTTTGATTTAATATCTTACGAGCCACGTGGTTTCACCTGAGTCAAAAGCTATACCTTCTAGAAGTTAACTTGCGCCAAACGCATGTGTATCTGGCGTTTGGGACCCAAACGCCAGTAATGATAGGCGAATCACCAGCCATGACTGGTATTCGGGGCCTGCTGGTGGCGTTTGGGCCCCAAAAGCTACACACACAGGCGTTTGGGGCCTAAACGCCACCAGAGTCCCCAAACACACTTAGTGTGTTAAATTATGTAGTGATGGCGTTTAGGTTCCCATTATGGCGTTTGACTCTTAGAAAATTTCATAAATACTTAGCTATATTCACACAGTTGGACATTTTACAGACTTAACATGCTTAACCATATTTTCATATACTTGTCAATTTCATGTAGTTGTTTTGCTACACTTGGTCATTTTTACATGCTTAACCATATTTTCATGCACTAAGATATTTTTCACATACATTTAGCCATTTTTACAATTTTTCACATACACTTCGTAGTTTTCATTCACTTAGTAATTTTCTCACATTTTGTTATTTTTATGTACTTGTTTTGCCACTTAGTCATATTTTCATGCACTTAGAAATTTTCTCTACTTTACCATTTTCATGTACGTGTTTTGATGGAACTCAACTATTCTCAATTCTCGATTGGTTCTACACTTGCCCACTTTTACATTTTAGCCAAATACACTTGACAATTTTTATTCACTTAGTAATTTTTAACCATTTGTGACTTTTCCATTTTCACGTACTTGCTTTGAGAGTTCATTTTAGGTGAACCCCAAGAATATTCTATTTTACATTTTGATGAACCCCAAGAAATTTTAATCCTTTACCACTTTTATGTACCTTTTTTGTTACTTAGTCGTACACTTAGTCATTTTTAAACATTTAACCATTATACATATTTAGTAATTTTGATACACTTAACCAATTTAACCATTTTCATACACTTAGCTATTTTCTTGCAATTAGCCATTTTCAAAACTTAGGAATTTTAACAAATTTACTTATTTTCACTCACTTAACCATTTTCACACATGTAGTCATTTTCAAACACTTAATCATTTTCACAAACTTACTTTTGATGCACTTAGCTATTGTCACACTTTGACATTTTCACAAACTTGCTTTACATGCACTTAGACATTTTTACATACACTTAGCCATCTTTACACACTTGACACTTTTCACACACTTAGTTATTTTCAAACACTTAACCATTTTCATACACATAGTCATTTTCATATACTTAATTATTTTCACATATATAATAATATCCATACACTTAGATATATTCACATACTTAGTTATTTTTAAACACTTAGTTATTTTCACACTTAACCATTTTCATTAACTTGATCATTTTCACACACTTAATCATTTTTATATACTTGATCGCTTTCACACATAGCAATTTTTAAATACTTAGTCATTTTCACACATTTCACGATTTTCATGTACTTAATCATTTTCATATATTTAACGATTTTCACATACTTAATCATTTTCACGTACTAATCTCATATGTAAATCTTTATGAAATAAACAAACTCACCAGCATATAAAAAAATGCAATTCATATTCTTCTTTAAAGAAGAATCTTATTTATTAAAATCACTATATGTGAATTTTTTTTACAGATCTCTTCTAAACATTTTACATTTCATAGAGAATGATACAAAGTTGCTATGATATAACCTTGCTACAAATATAACCTAATTTAAAATCTCTTGGTATTTTTTAGTGATTGTTTTTAGCTACACCATGTGATAAAGCATCATGTTAGAGCAACCACATCTCTCCATCAGGGTCCATAATAGGAAGTTGTGATTAGAACCTGAAGTCAAATATCACAAAGAAACATGTAGGATACAAGAGGAATCTGAAGTCAAATACCACAAAAACAGACAACAAAAGAAGGACGCAATAAGATACCATCCCAAGGAGTATGATCATCTATAACACTTCCATGTTGAATTGTTGATGTATTAAATAGAGTTTTATAACAAATTAAAAAAAAATAAGATGGTTCTAGACCTAGGAAAAAAGAATATATGATTGATATGAAAATATGTAACATTAAATTGATGATCTCATTAATTACTTACAAGAAGCTAATGAAACCACCTGGTGCCTTCTTCAAGTTCACATTTGTGTTAGCCATCTGAAATATATGTTAGTATAATCAAATTTAGCCTTGTGACAATGTCTTCTTATCATGATTATTCATGATATTAATTTATAATGGATTAAGCATCATCTAGTAAAAATGCTAAGGTCCTATGTACCATTCAATTGATGTTCACAATGTTATGTTCTTGTATACGTTCACCCCATGTTACATTGTCATAAACTGAAAGAGAAGAATAAACTTTTCTGTAAATAACTCACATCTAATTAGCAAAAAGCAGACTCATTATCTTTTTCCAATCTAACTCAGAAAGAACTCATATTTAATCAGCACAAAGCATGCTCATCATCTTCTAAGTTCTATAAATTAGGCCGCAAAAAAAAACAAATGAATAATTTCAAATCCACAATTATATAATTATAGTCAATTAGACAATGATCTCATAAAAGTTACTAATTTAACATGTAAACAAAAATGTATATGTTTAAGTCACTAAAACACACACACAAAAACCAGAATCCATAAAAAAAAGAAAGCCAAAAGACTTGGCTTTGTTACTTAGTCGCCATTAATCAAGAATCACAACCAGTGCAACCTTAGACTTTCAAAAATAAAAGAATTTATCTACCCATTAAACAAAACGATCCCAACTCCAACCTTCTACCAAAAGTCAATATATATCATTTAAACATAGGACATATTATCAGGGACGAGGGCACACACAATCTAGCCCATCATTTATGTATCGCTTTGAGGAAGAAAGTTGTAACCCCCCGATCCCTGAGAGTTTAACATACGTGTAATTTCATAATTTTGAAACTCCCAACTCGAAACAAACCCTAAGTTTGAGAAAATTCCCAAATTTAAATTCTTAATTTACCCATGATAGAAAAACATTGATCTTAAATAGCGGAAGCATTAACTTATCTATGATCGGAATCTTAATCATTAAATAGCGGAAGCGATAAAGTGTCTTAAATGCATAATTAATAAAATCTCGAAAAACTGAAATGAAGTCAAAACTTGAAATCCATAATTCATTAAGCTTTCACTATTCATAATTCATAGAAAAATATAACGTAAAATAAACTATTGAGTTAAACAGTAAACACTTTCCCAAGTTTTAAATCAATTCATAAACTGAAAACATAAATTTCTCTAATTCAACTGGTTATAGCAGTCTCTCATTCATGCTACTTGTCATCATCATTTGCATCATAAACAACTGTGGGGGAATGAGTATTTTAAAATATCCAGTAAGTTAACTCACATAATAACATGCATCCACATGTCATTAATGCAATCATGTGATAACATAACTGAACTTGACATATATCATAAATGAAATAAAGTAACGTACTTGATCATGGCATGACTTAATATAGCACGTAGATAACATGTGTTTCAAACAGAAATCATATAACAAACTTATTCATATCGTGTCTTGGCAGATCTCCTAGTTAACAACCTAATCAGAACTGATCACACGTTAACTGAAACACATCATGATGAATTGGGCGATGAAACATATGACACACATCGGCCGATGAAACAGATGACACACATTGGATGACAGAACATATGGCACTCATAGGTGACGGAAAATGTGAATAGATGGCACCTCATGAGTGACAGAAAATATTTACAGATCACACCCAATGTATGACCAAAACATGAACAGATGACACCATATGTGCCACGAAAGCATGGACAGATGACACCCCATTCATTTAACAGAATAAAACGTGAACAATCCTGATTTCTGGTTAACTAAGTGTCATGCTTAAGTTCATATCTTGCTTAAGTTCCTATCTTTCTTAATTACCACTTGACTGAATTAACTTCATAACTTGTAAAATCCAACGTGTGATAATAATTAATCATATAATGCATACTGATACATGTAACATAATCAAACATGATAACATACTAACGTAAAATCAGTCGCACCCAAATATTTATCTCATGATAATAAAACTAATAACTGAACAATAAACAAGTACCAAAGTGTTAACAAAATATAATAATTATTGAAAAACGGTTAAACAGATAATAAATACATGATACAATTATAATATCAGAGTCACATCGTTATATAAGTCAATTTACACAAACATATATATGAACATAACATGCTTATAGACAATTAAAGCTGATAAAAATAACACATATTACATTTATCACACGTGCGTCACATTACTATAATGTAAATTCCCTTACACAAAGTATAAACATTTATCACACATGGGTCATATTACGATGAAAATTCATTTACACAAAGCATAGACATTTATCACACATGGGTTACATTACAATGCAAGTTCACTCAGACAAAGCATAGACATTTATCACACATGTGTCACATTACAATGCAAGTTCACTTACACAAAGCATATACATTTATCACTCATGGGTCACATTACGATGTAAATTCACTTACACAAATCATAAACATTTATCACAATGAGTCACATTACGATGAAAATTCACTTACACAAAGCATGTACATTTATCACACATGAGTCACATTACGATGTAAATTCACTTACACAAAACATATACATTTATCACACATGGGTCACATTACGATGCAAATTCACTTACACAAAACATAAACAATAATCACACATGAGTCACATTACGATGCAAATTCACTTACACAAAACATATACATTTATCACACATGGGTCACATTACGATGTAAATTCACTTACCTAAACTGGAGGAATGAACTAAATAGCTTATGACCTAGAATCCAAAAAAAATATTATCATTAAATTATTTTGAAATAAATCAATATAAACACATTTTCAATATCATAAAATAAAAGAGGTATCATTAAAATAGTGCATAACAGTCTGAACGAGGTCAAAAAATAATATACCGGGTCCAGAAGTCAAATGATAAAACTTTAGGTCAAATAGTTAAGATCGGGCTGGCATAGACCAGACCGGTTTGGTTGGTTCGGTCTGGGTTAGGCTGGACCGGTTCAGATTGATCAGGGTTGCCTGAACCGGTTCGGGTCAGAATGATCTGGGCCGGGTGAGCAACCAACTGGGTCGCAAGACCAAGTTGAAATCCGAACAGGGAAAGATGGAAATAAAGAGAAAAAGAAAGAAGGGGAAGGGGGCATCACCGATGATCAACCGCCGGTGATGGCAGAAAGAGAGAGAGAGAGAGAAGGAAGAAGCAGAGAGAGACAGAAAATGAGAGAGAGAGAGAGAAAGAGAGAGAGAGAGAGAGAACGAGAAAAAGATAGAAACAGAGAGGGGACTAGGATCTCACAGGCGATGGAATTGTCGGTGGTGGCAGAATCAGAGAGAGAAAGAGAGGAGAAGCTTACTGAAAAGAGAACAAGGGCTGCGTTTAAGAGAGATCCGAGAGAAAGAGATAAAAATAGAGAGGGAGGGAGATGAAGCAAGGATGAGAGAGAGAGAGAGAGAGAGAAAATAAAAAAATCAAGAAAAAGGAGAAGAAGATTACCCAAATTCAAAGCTTGTAGGCGGCCAAGGTTCAAAGAGAGACCAACGAAGAAAAAAAAGGATTGCTGGCCTGCGGGGGCTACGTAGGGTGAGAGTCTACGAGAGAGAGAGGGGGCAGAATGAGATAAAAGAATAAAGAAAGAACAAGGAAGAAGAAGAAGGAGATTACCTAAATTTGATGAACCCAAATAAGAAGCATGAGAATAGAGGGCTCGTTGGACATACGGCTAAGGGGGAGAGGGAAAGCAAAAACAGGGGAGAGAGGAGTAGAATTTATATATAATATTAGGTTAAGGTTGGTTTAGGGTATAAAGAGATGTACGGTGTGAGTTAGTTTTAAAATTATAATATAAAATAAAAATATTTTAAAATTGAAAAATTGAATTTTAAACTAAACCATATATAATTAAAATTATTTTACCAAAATTATAAATAATCCCCTTTTAAAATCACTTTACCTTTTGAATAAATTTTATGAAAATGCTCATTTACGAAGGGTCGGGATATTACATAAGTTATTTTAAATATGAATCTATAAATGATGTTTTTTCATAAGCACAATTACTAAATAGCTAACTATGTTATGCTTCAGCTATTTTTTCTAGGACACAACTAATAATAATTTTAAGAAAAGCTCCAGCAATGTCAAACTGACCCTACAACTTTTCCACTACCAACAAAATAAGCTAAACAATCTTAAGTAGAGAAACTAAACAGGAATAGACAACATAGAATATTACAACTCCCAACCAAACAAGCTAAACAAACTTAAACATAGAAGGATCTGAGTACAAAACTTATTTGGTTGGTAGTTGTTTGGTTGATTCTGAGTACAATCTAGCCCATCGCTTAAATAATGATAAAGATAGAAAAAAAATCTCAGATATAACTTAGATGATGATTATGCAGAGAAAAATTCATTGTGCAAAACAAAGAATGAAAGTAAAAAGGAGAGAGGAAAGCAAAGCACGATTACCTTGTAGACAGAGAGAGAGCATGATTGAGAGCGGCAGATAGACAGAGAGAAAGAGCACGATTGAGAGAGCAGACAGAAAGAGGGAGCACGACTGAGAGAGAGCACGAATGAGAGAGAGTAGACAAAGAGTTGGACGACAAGCAGAGAAAGCCTGATATTTAGGGCTGAAAATCGTGTGCCCTATACAGAGTTTGGTGAAGCTCAAAGGAAGAATGAGGTTTCGAAGGAAGGAGAAACCTTTCGAAGGAAGCTTGGGTGAAGATGAGATTTGCCAAAATTTTGGTAAAGCTTCTCAAGGAAGCTTGTGGTGAAAATATAATTTTAAAAAAATTGATGAATCTTCTCAAAGGAAGAATGGGGTGAAAATCAAATTTTCTTGAGCTTTGGTGAAGCTTCTCAAGGAAGATTGGGGTAAAAATAAAATTTAATAAAAAATTTGATGAAATAACCTTCAACATGTACATTCGATTACAAAGGGATTTAATCCCTAACTAATCTAACGGTTGGCATTAACCTAGCTAGATCTTACGATCAGAATTAATCCCAACATCAATGCCAGGAGTAATTTCCCGACATTGGAGGGGGATCCCCCCTTTTAATTGCCATTCGCTCTTCATTTTATCTCTCTGGCAGCTCTCTCCCTCAGGAAAAAATTCCATTGATCCTCATTCTTTCAACTTCATCTTCTTCTGCGTTCTAATTTAAGTAAGTATTCAATTTTTCCTTCTTGCCTTTCTTTTCTATTTTTCTTTCCTATTTTCTTTCTCTATTCAACTCAGGTTTTAATTACTATGTTGATGCTTCAATTTGAAATTTTGTTCTAATTTTCCAGCGAAACCCACCGTTTCCTCTATATTCTTCTTCGTTTCATTCGCTGGCAGCATTTCTATTGTTGGTCTCCTTCGGTAAGCTAACTTCTTCTTTCCTCTTTCTTCATTATTTTTCTCGTTTCTCCCTTTACCAACCTAGATCTTTCTATTTCAAAGTTTATTTGTATCCAATTATTGTAATTTTCTCAAATTTTCAGCGATAGGCTTTTTGTCTGTCTCTATTGTGGTGTTGTCGTGCATCACCGCTGTGTACATTTTTTGGTATGCCCTTTTATTTTTCTCCTTCTTCCTTTAAGTATTTCTCCCATTTCTTTCTTTCTGATTCTTTACTCTCATCCTCTATATTTCGTTGGCTCTCTCTTATGGTAGCCTCTTGAACTAGTTATCATCCCTAATCATTCTTAGCAATGAAAGAAGAAAGAAAAATTGGTAATTAGTGTACTAACTGGTCTAAAATAAAAAATGTGATATATTTATATCCCAAACAAAAAGTTTTTTATTTTGAAAGTTTTATTGATTTTTTAGTGACACTTTTTTAAACTAGTTATCATCCATGATCATTCCTAACAATGAAGGAAGAAAGAAAAAATGATAATTAGTGAACTAAATAGGCCAAAATAAAAAATGGTATATTTATATCCCAAATAAAATTATTTATTTATTTTTAGTGACACTTATTTAAATTAGTTATCACCCATTATCATTCATTTGCTATTTGATTAGTATTGAGTAAAGGAATGAAAATTGTAAATAATAGATTATGTAGTAAAAAATAGCATCATCATGCCAATTATGTATGAAATTAAATATTTTTTCGTAGATTAATTTATTTTACACATAAAAAATTTATTATTAATTTATTTACTAAATAATTATATATACATATATGTGTTTAAAGAAAAAAAAATGAAAATTAAAAAAAGGATGTGACATCATCCTCTGTAAAAAAACATTTTTTTGTTTTTTTGTATTTTTGCATTTTTATTTTTATTGTTTTTTGTTTTATTGGATTTTTTATTTTTCTATTTTTTAGTAGATATTATTGGTTTTTTTTAATTTATTTTTATATATCTTTTTAATTATTTCACGTCTTGTTTCATTATTTTCACTCTACATATTCTTTTTTTAAATTTATCATCTCTAACATTTCTTTCCATTATTCTTTCTTTTTTCTTTATAGTTTTCATCTCTTCTTATTTATGTATGTATTATTTTCATATGTCACGGTTGTATGTGATTATTATTTCATTATTTTATCATCAGAATTGATGCTCGTAAATTAAAAGCATAACAATTTGATTTAAATTTTGTTAATTTCTTTATTTACTTTTCACTAAAAAAAAATCTTATGACGGACTTTAGAATTTTTGGGATACCAAATTTCTCGAACTATTAAGGTGATGAATAATTTTTAAGATACTGAGAGTAACTCCAATAACGCTTTGATTTAAAAAAATAAAAAAAAATGATTTTTTAATAGGCTTTGTACCACCCATTAAAGGTCATTTATTTGATCATTTTTATGATGCAAAATGCACCAAATGGGACATTCAAAATTGAGTTTCTATAACATTATTTAAAAAAAATAATTTGGATAGTATTTGATTAAATTTGGTAACCATTTTTCATAATGGGCGTTATTGGGTGCTAATACTTTCTTCACACACAAATGACTTCCGAATCAACTTTAAATTTTCGCAGACCAAAATATTTGATTTTAAAATTGGGTGACCAATCACGTCCTATAATTATTGGTGGTGACTCTGGATTTATTTATTTTTTTCAAAAATAATCTTTCAATCGTCGTTTCACGTCGCATGCACGTTGCGACAATCCAAATTTAATCTAACAACTTAGATGGATCGAACTTCATAACTATAAAAGATTCTTGATGACATATGCCCTCTTCTCTATCTTAGAAAAATTTCAGTTGGACTCATTTTTTTATATAAGTGGGTTAAGTTGTCAACATGCTCATCATCTAAAATGACAGTCTGCTATCAATCTTAGGGATCAAATTCTTTAGACAATTTATGTGACCTTCAAAGTTCGCATTATCTTTTAAAATACTTTCACTCGAATTTCTTCACATTTTAGCATTGAATAATAGTTTACTCAAGGAAATATGACCCGTGATATGTTTCTTGAGAAAGGAAGATATGATTTATAATTGAACACTTGTATTAAAAGTTTTAGATAAAAGGAGAAAGCAGTTACAAAGCTATTACAATTTTAATTGAAAATTTGGCAATGACAACTAATGTTGCAGTCGTACAACTCATAACTTAATTAATTAGGCATTTCCCTTACATGCATGTATGCACATGCTTTTACCATAAAAGTACCTTTTCTTTTAACAAAAGAAAAAAGCACATTTATATTATTTTCCTAATTTTATTACTGTTCACATAAATAATAATTCAACTTTCAATAAAAAAAATGTTCAAATTTTTTCTTTGAATGTGCTTGGTTTTTATTTTTGTGAATAGTAATAAAATAATTACCCTATTCTTATATAACACTACATGACCAAAAATTAAAAAAAAAAATCCCACTCCTGTGGCTGTGACATCACTAATTCCTTACTTAGGGTTATAGTAATCAAATCTTTTTATATTCCTCCTTAAGTTAACCTCATCAAAGTAGCTCCACTCCCNCCCCCCCCCCCCCCCCCCCTCTCTCTCTCTCTCTCTCTCTCTCTCTCTCTCTCTCTCTCTCTCTCTCTCTCGCTCATGTGGGCGCCATGGGTGAGATCACCGAGCAGGGTTCATACTTCAAAATCAAGGACCCGAAACTTCTCTTGTTCTTCCTTCAAAGACATTCAAGACCTCTGCTCAGACGAACCAGAATCTCCGCCACACACCCCCAAGAAGCCCTCCGTATTTCACCGTGTCCGCCTCTCCTCCTCCGTTCTCCGTGCCTGGGCCCACCGTCACTCCACTTCTACTCCACCAACCGAAACTGACCACCGCGTCGTTGTCTACTACACTAGCCTCCGCGTTGTCCGAAAGACGTTCGAGGACTGCAGAGTCGTCCGATCCATCCTCCGAGCATTCCGCGTCCCGATCGACGAACGAGATTTGTCGATGGATTCTCGGTTCTTGAGCGAGATGCAGGAGATGATTGGTTGTAAGACTCTGACACTGCCGAGAGTATTTATCGGAGGGCGATACATTGGTGGGGCCGATGAAATCAGACGGTTCCATGAGAGTGGGCAGCTAAAAAGAATGATCGAAGGGCTTCCGGAAGTGGACCCCACCGCCTGTGATGTGTGCGGAGGGCACAGATACATTCTGTGCGAGCAATGTGATGGAAGTCATAAGATCTACGTGGAGAAATCAGGATTCAAGAGCTGTACAGAATGCAACATAAACGGTTTGATTAGGTGCCCTTCTTGTGCTTCCATGCGATCCCGGAGCACTACATCATGGCTCTGAAATTCCTATAAATTGGAAAAACGTTTAGGAAAAAATCTCTTTGCTTTTTGTCGGCGTTACAATTATACAGATGTTTTCTTCAAATTGTAGAGTCTAATTTTTAGTTCAGTTTAGAGGATCTGATGTACTGTATTTAACTGTTAATTTAGTGTGTTTTTTTCTCTTCTCTATTTTGCTTAGGCTATTGGATTTATGTATTTTTGTTAAAAGTTACAAATACTAAAACTCGAACTCACATTCTTACTAAGAAACAACGCCCACTCCGCTCCTTTCATTATAGTTTTCCTCACTGGAGAGAGAAGTTCTCTTGAACCCCGTCCAGTGAGATTTCCTTTTGTTTTCTAGCTTTAATTTTCTTTTATGTTTTAGTGGGTTGTTGTTCAATAGATTCAGATTTATGATGGTTTTCTTTCATGGATTTAAATCTATAGTTTGTCTCAATATCTATGTGAGACTTTCTTCTTGGCTTTAGTGGGCTCTTAGAACTCCAGGCTTTCAGAATCAAATCGGCAGATATTAGTTTCAATGGATCGTTTCCAGATGACACCCCAACCTTCTTCCAATCGGTTATTTATGATATATAAGTTTAATTTGTGAAATATAAGTTCTTTGTATGATCTTCTGTTGCAAATTTTAGTTTTCTTAGGCTACAAGGTCTTCCTCATTTTATAGAAGATGCGTTAGAACATGGGCGGATTTATATTAGGCTTGTTGCTGCCCGACCCTTCAGTTTTGGTATTTTTGTGTTTTCGCTGGCAATTATTTTTTAGTTCAAATTTTATTATCTCCAAAACTCTTATTTTTTGTTGTTTTTTATTTGTCTTTATATCAACTTTTGACATTAAATTTTCTTTAATTTATTTTTAGGGCTCACGTCTTTTAATTTTTATGTGATTTCTTTTACCAAGTGTCTATTTTAATAGTACTTTATTTTTATCTTTCTAATAAGTTTGATTATTTTTTGTTGGTTGTTTTTGTTTCATTATATAATATTTGTACTTGTTATTTTACTTCCAAGCACGCAATGCAATTTTTATTGTTCCATTTCATAAAATATTGATCAAAGTTGGATAGTCATATATATATTCTTAGTGCTCTAAAATCAAATGTAGTATGTATAAAAGAAATTAAAAGCTTGGATATTAATTTAAACGTATAACTTATTTTGATATTTTGATCAATTAATATAATCTGTTATATAGTTTCGTGGGAAATGTTAATTTTGACATTTTCAAATTATTAGTATTTATATAAAAAATAAAAATTATTTAATAAAATGCAGATAATAGATGAGCGGATGAATTATTTGAGTTGAAAAATTTAGGGATTTATTGATTGTTGATTTGATTTAATTTTGTTTAAAAAATAGTAATTCTAAAAATAAATCTCAAACACTAAATTTTTAAAGATAAAAATTTTTATTAAAAAAAATCAAAATCCTGGATCCTCCACTGCTTTAGAACGTGATATTGTTAGTGGTTATAATATCATGTCCCTGTTAGTGGTAATACGGTATAACTTATACCACTTTGGCGCGATTAGCGTGCATAAAAAAACTCACACTCTTGATGTTGTGTAGTGTGAGTGTGAATACTGAACCACAATATCAACCGATCTTGTTATCATAGTATACTATTAGTTAAGTTCATGAGGCAACTTTATCATATAAGGTATTTCCTATCGTAATTTTGCTAAATTTATCCACTTGGATAATTTTCTCTTTTTTTTTACCAAAAAAGAGTAATATTATTTCTTACCTGTTGCAAAAGAAGAATCCAGTTAATCAATTACTTTTCTTTCCATTTAGTAAAACATTTATCTAATACTAATTTCGTTTCTATATTCCTCAAAAGAAAATTCGTTTCTATTAATTATTTGTCTCTAATGCAGCTCTCAAAGTATATTGGTTTGCACTTATATAGTTTATATATAACCTTAAAACTATTCTAATTGTGTTGCCGTTGAGAAATTTCAAATTATAGTTTTACCTACCATGTTCGAGGCAATATGGTTTCTTTATTCTTTGAGAGAACATCAAGAATAAGTCATTTAAAGAAAAATATAAAAAATAACCGCCCTCAATTCTAAAAAAAATTGACGCCACAAAACAAGTCTCTCGAGCCCGACGAAATTAAGCGCACAAAAATCTTATGTAATATATATTGTATATATCATACAAACAGTAGACGTTAAAAGTAATTTTTCACGGATGACTCTGAAATTTTTTTTGGACGCGTTATTTTCTTCAGGATACTTGCAGTGACTATTTTTATGTCTTTTATACTTGTGACATTTTTTATGATTTTTTTAACATGGTATGTTTTTTATCATTACTATTTATTTTTAAGTAATTGCACATAATAGACAAGTTTTGAAAACCATTTTAAGAAATAGTAGATTTTTTCAAACAATAGGTAAATAACGATTTTTTGTGCCGCGTCATCAATCAACTATTGATGAATTTGTTGCTGATGATTTTAACCTTCTATTACAGATTTAATAATTTGATTTCTTGGATAATTAATTAGATATTCTGAATTTTTCTATCATTTAATGCAAACGTTAATATATTTTTTAATTAGAATTAAATGATAATCAATGATTGATTTTGTTTCCTTTTTTACCTAATTTCTATTATGGAAATTTTCTATTCATAGTGACATATCAAGTCCATTAGTGATAGAAAAACCAATAAAGCTTGTGTGTATTCTTTCTCCATTAGCGATAGAAAATCTTGAAGCTATTCAATTTCACATTTTCGCAAAAAACCAATGTAATTCGATTTTGTTCTTCCGCCATAATTGATAGATTCATTGGAACCAGCATATCATCTATATATGTAATTAGTGGTTGGTGGCGTTGTTCTATTGACAAAGCTTTCTTTCTTGAAGTTTGGCCGATGACGTTAATGATTTCTTCTCCTCGCTTCTGTAAAACAAAGAATAATGGTTATACGAATAATAACTTAAAGCTTTGGTTTCGTGAGATGGAAGAATTTTCTTTGGTTTTTTACTATTCCTTTGATTGATTGATTGATTAACATGTGATGAGAGATATTTTTAATATGGTTAATAGGTGGTTACCAAAACTGTAGTTAATTTATTTTTCTTTCTTTTTTTAGTAATATCTGATTGGTGGAATTCAATTTACTGTTTTTGGTAAAAATGTTTGGAGTGAAGTGATTATTTGAAGCGTATTTCAAGGGTTATTGTGGACGGGATTTTTTTTTAAATTTTCGGTAGTTACTTGATTTATGCTTATAGAAAATATAATTTAAAAAGTTAAACATTAATTACACCCATAATATTAGTGTCATTGGAATCAATATATCACCTATTTATGTATGATATACTATAATACCTTCAAGAACACGCATTATCTATAAATTTCTTGAAAGATATTTTCAATATTATTTGTTGATCGAATTGTATCAGTCTTATCATTGATATACTTGAAGAATTATTTTCTTAATAATTATTTATCGAAATAAAATTTCATATATGATGGAAGCGTTTATTCTTGTCTTTCTTAGATTTAATTTGAATTTTATTACTTTTATTTAAGATTTAATTGACTGAGGAAGTTACTTGATTAGCGGTTTACAATGAATTATTTTTTGGTGTGTTAGAGACTATTAAATACAGTTTTCAAGGGACTACATATGGTTTTCTAATATGTATGGTCTATCATTTAGGTATATCAGATATACACCTATGATTTACCCCAAAAAATTGGTAATATATTATATATAGATGACGGTATATTAGTATAAAATTAATGACTAATTAGGAAATCTGTTATTTACCTAAATCTATTGAAAACATAATTTTTCTTAAAACAACCCCCTTAAAGTTGTCTATTATGCAAAACTTCTCTTATTATTTTCCTCCAGCAGGAAAACACGGGCCAATATGTTTAGTAAGATTAGCCCAAACTACACTAATTATTAGAAAAATAAAAGATAAAAGAGTGATTCTATAACGATCAAGTAATTGATCAAGTTTAAAGTGACTAAGTGATGTGGCACTTATTCATAGGTTAAATTATCAAATTGTTTTAATGAGTCATAAAATATCAGTCTATAATTGATTTCTACATCACTTGATCACGTAAAACTTGATTAATTACTTGGTCACCCTAAAATTGTTCAAAATAAAAAGAAGCAAAACATGAAAACTAATGAAAATGTATTATGACTAGGATGTTATGTAAGCGTTATAAAATAATAACAAAATAATATTTTTAACATTGTTCAATCAGTTTGTTTATCCACAGTTATTTTATTAACAAACAAAAGGTATGAGATTTGTCGAATTCCCATAGACGGTGCCAAACTGTAGATGTTAGAAATCCATTGTCGATAATGTTGCCACGTGTTACTTGATTATCGCCTGATAACACAAAGGAGAAAAAGAATGTGAAGATATTAGCTTGATATTAGTGTGTTGCCTAACCTAATACACTCTAACGCTCAAGTCATTAAAGTGAGGGGAGGCTAAAATATTAAGAGCTCAAATGTGTTGCATAAATGCGGATAAACAAACTGATTGAGTAAAAATAATTTTTTTAACATTATTCAATTGAACTATTACCCGAGAAAAAATACATAAAACGATTGAACACTATTCCTATTTCTAACATTGTTCAATTGATTTACCCCCACAATTGACCAATGTTAAAAATATTATTATGGGAATTCGACAAAACTCTAAAAGAATACATAAAATGATTTACCCGAGAAAAAATAGAAATGGTGAATTGCGACGATTCTACGACCGTGGATGCCTTAGTAAATGGTCTTCTTCCAAATACACGCATTTGTGTATCAATGGTGCTAGCTAAGCTAGTCCCCATGGATGTTGCTCTTAAACGACTCATAAGTTTATGTCATTAAAAGAATATGCGAATGAGAAAGCAAACCACCAAGGTTCTCTGACCAGATGCAACTCAGGGGCCAAAGGCAAAGATAGGAGGCCAAGACGAGATTCCCTAAAAATGGAAAATAGAAATGGCAGGGAGAGAATAGATAGATACGACCAGGATAATGACTTAGCTAGACAAGACAAGAAAAGATCTCGAGATCAGATGGATAACATGGGAGCTCAAGGATATGGAAACAATTCATTCTGAATAACTCCTCTCAATATATCATATTCTGACCTTGTAGCACATGTCAAGGACAATGAGTATTTTTCTTGGCCGAGAAGGATGAAAGGCCCACTTAATTGAAGGAATGAACCCAACAACTACTATGAATTTCACAGAGATTATGGACACAAAACTTATGAGTACAGGCATTTGAAGAGAGAAAGTGAAGAACTTATAAAGCGTGGACACCTTAGAGAATACATTGAAGAAGGGAGCCGAAAAAAGACTAAAGGCAAGATAGGAAATTGATGTGTTCGTTCAGACTTAGAGAACAATTATCAATGTTATACATGGAAAAAGTATGAATGGAATGTCATTCACAGCAAGGAAAAATCTCGTCAGAGCAGCCAAACTCCTAGTACTCAATCTCAATGCCCCAAGAAAATTAGGGGTGTGCAAGGTTCGGTTTGATCGGTTAGTAAGGCGTTTTTGTAATCAAACCAAATTCATTGTTACCTATATAACCGAATTGAACTGAACCAAACCGGTGTAACCATCCGAACCAAACCAAATATACCTAAAGTAATCAGTTCAGTTTGGTTACTTGTAACCGGTTCGGCTGCATCTGTAAAACTTCTTAAAATGGCAAGAATTTTGGACAATGGATTGAGGGAGACGTTGGTTATCGAGAGGGAGAGGAAAGAAAATGGTGGCACGAGGTGAGTGTTAGGGTTTTTGTTTGGGCGTTTGGTTAATTGATTTTAGTTTTGTTTTTTTTACTTCAACTCAATAACAATAATTAATAATATAAAATATATATTAGAAACGGTTGTAATCAGATTACAGAGTTATTGAGAAAGATAACCGAACAAAAAATGCAGTTATTAAAAAAAATCGAACCGATTACAATTGCTATATTAAAAGAACTGACTGAACTGATTCAGTTTGGTTTCAGTTCAGTCGGTTCAGAAAACATCTGCACACCCCTAAAGAAAATTGGCCCAAGATCCGGACATTTATTTTTATTCTTGGGAATCACAAGAAGTCCACCAACCACATGATGATGCCTTAGTTATTTCTCTGGACGTAGCTAATTTTAAAGTGAAGTGGATCTTGGTGGACCCAGGAAGTGGGGTGAATGTTATCTATCTCCCAGCTTTCAAACAAATGGAAATAGATAAACTAAATCTTGTCAGACCTGAGACAGAGTTGATATGATTCAATGGAGCGGTGACTAAGTCTTCTAGAAGTATTAACGTCCAGAGGGTTGTTCCCTCGATATATCAGCAAACAATCAAATTTTAACTCCCAATAGCATCCAGGAGATACGTGGCGATCAAGTCACTTCCAGAACTTGCCATGTCATTAAATTGAAAGCCTCCTGAACCAAATGGCAATTACAGTAAGTCAAATAAAAATCTTGATTCAAAAATCTGAAATTTGATGGACCGAAGAGCCCCACCATAGAAGAAATAATGGAAGTATGCATTCACGCTTCCAAGTCTGAAAGAGTTGCCAAGATTGGAATTGGATTGGATGAAGGTTTAAAAAAGAAGCTCATGGAGTTTTTGACTAAAAAGTGTGACACCTTCGCATGGTCCATTTCTAACATGTTGGGCCTAGACCCAGATGTCACAACTGATAGGCTGGAGGTTGATCCAACTTATAAACCATTGAAGCAAAAAGGGTGAAAGTTCGCTCCAGAGCGTAATGCTATAATCAATAACGAAGTGTAGAGACTTCTCAAAGTAGGTTTTATTAGAAAAGTGTTATATCCAGATTGGTTAGCAAATGTCGTAGTAGTAAAAAAGAAGAACGAAAAATGGAGTATTTGTATCGACTTCACAGATTTGAACAAGGCGTGTGCAAAAGACAGTTTTCTCTTACAAAAAATTGATCAGTTGGTAGACACAAATGCAGGTCACCACATGCTTAGCTTTATGGATGCTTTTTCTTGTTATAATTAGATTCTCATACATCCATCAAATCAGGAGAAACCATCATTCATCACGGAGATGGGAATTTATTGTTATAAGGTCATGCCTTTCAGCCTAAAGAACGTTGGAGCGACTTATCAATGACTTGTCAATCATATGTTCAGAGAGCACCTCAGTGTCAGAATAAAAGTGTATATTGACGACATGCTCATCAAATCTCTCATAGTTAAGGAACATGTGGAAGACCTTCGGCAGGCTTTTAAGGTACTCAATAAGTATAAAATGAAACTTAATCCCATAAAGTATACATTTGGTATATCTTCAGGAAAATTTCTCAAACTCTTGGTAACACGTCATAAAATAGAAGCCAATCTAGAGCAGATTCGGGCAGTGCTGGACTTGCCAGCACCTAAGAATATCAAGGAAGTGCAAAGATTGACGATCATAAGACGAATGCTTACCTTTTTTTTCAACATCCTAAAGGGAAGCAAAAAGTTTGGATAGGCAGAGGAATGCGATAAAGATTTTTTAGATCTCAAATGTTACTTAACGACACCTCCACTGTTGGCAAAACCAAAAGATGCGGAGACTTTGTTTCTTTATTTGGCCATTTCTAACACGATAGCTAGCTCTGTTTTGATTCGTGATCATGACAGCAAGTAACAATTGGTGTATTATACAAGTCACACTCTATTGGATGCAGAAACTCACTATTCATAAATGGTGATGCTCGTCCTCGCACTCATCACTTTAATAAGGAAACTCAGGCCTTACTTTCAAAGCCATTCTATAGTTGTCCGCACCAATAGTCCTTTAAAAGTTATGCTTCACAAGCCTAATATGTCAGAATGACTCATGAAATGGGTGGTGGAGTTAGGAGAATTTGATATATCTTAGAAACCACGTTTGCAATCAAAGCTCAAGCCTTGGTTGATTTTATACTGGAGATGAAAAAGGCGTTGAGAGTTGAAGGTCAAGAATCTTCACCCATGGGAGATGGGGCTGTTGATGCCATTATGACAGATCTCAATGAAAATGATGAATGGGTTTTGTACGTGGACGGATTGATAAATGCTAAGGGTTGCAGAGCACGGTTAGTATTGAAAACTCCCGATGGAGCAATCATTGAACAATCACTCAAGTTCCGTTTCCACGCATTCATTAGTGAAGTTGAATATGAAGCTTTGATAGAAGGGATGAACTTAGCTAAGACTACTGGGGCATCCAATCTAACTGCCTTTAGCGAGTCACAACTGATTGTGAATTAGATAAACGGAAATTATCAAGCTAAAGATACTCGCATGAGCTCATATCTCCAGATGGTGCACAACTTAAAAGTTCTTTCCAAAGTTTTAGCATACAACAACTTCCTCCTAGAGAGAATAGTCATGCCAATGCTTTGGCCAATTTGGCCTCAGCCATCGATACAGAGTTAAGGTGAACAATCCAATCTCCAATTATGATCTATGAGTCATTATCAATCGAACCACCTTTGTTCGAAGAATCCTGGATAAATCCAATAAAGAGATATATTTCTTGCAGTGATCAAGACATGGGCGAGGAAGATTATGATGCAAGCAGCTTGATACTCAATCATAGAAGCAGTTCTTTACAGTGATCATTCTCAGGCTCGTACCTTAGATGTCTCAATAAGGAAAATGCATGATATGCACTAACAGAACTCCATGAAGGCCAATGTGGAAATCACTTTGGAGCACGCTCACTAGAATATAGGGCTAGGATGATTGGATACTTCTAGCCGACAATGGAAATAGATGCAGCTGAGTACACTTGGCGATGCACCAAATGTCAGCGATTCACACCAATCATGCACATGCCAATAGAAAAAGTAAATCTAATCCTAGTGCCTTGGCCATTCATGAAATGTGGGATGGATATAATAGGCCTCATGCCTATAACGCCCACTCAAAAACATTTTTTTATACTGGTAACTGACTATTTCTCTAACTGGGTGGAAGCTGAAGCATATCCGAATATGAATGAGCTAGATATCAAGAATTTTTTATCGAAACATGTGATTTGTTGTTTTGGCATTCTGAGGGTGAATGGTCAAACTGAAGCCACAAATAAAACAATAGTTGATACTTTGAAGAAAAGACTTGATCAGGCTAAAGGAAGACGGGTGGAAGGCTACCGGTAGTTTTATGGTCCTACCGCACCACTAGGCGGATACCTATCAGAGAGACTCATTTTTCTCTAACTCATGGTACAAAAGTCATCATACCAGTGCAAATAGGTCTTCCATCTTACAGAACTTAATCTACAAACCTTGTTCAAAATGAAGATGCAATTAAAGAAGCTATTGATAACTTGGAAGAGAAAAGGGAAGTCGCGTTAATAAAGCTCCAAAATTACCAGCAACGCATCTCAAGGCACTACAATACACTCAAGAGATAGGTTGATGTTATGAAGGGTGTTTCAAAACACTCAAGAGATAGGTGCTGGCAAGCTCGGCCCTAATTGGGAAGGACCATACATGGTAACACAAGTCATGAGGTCGGGGGCATATGCCCTTCAATATTCATGCAGTCATATAATCCCAAGAAATTGGAAGGTAATCCACTCGTAGCCTTACTTTATACCACGACCTTTTAACGGTTAAGTTGAATTTCTTTTTAACTCTATTTATTATTGCAATTTTTTTCTTTGAGAATATAAATAAAAATACTACCTGGGGTTTTTTCAGCATATGATTGACAAAATGATACTTTTTCCCCAAGATAGTTTACTTCATTCCATTTCTCTATTTTTATAATGATTAGCTTAGCAACAACATCAAGTTGAAGATAACAATCATGTTCACAAATGTGATGCAAAAAAACATTTGAAAGAGAGTCCTTGCCCCAACAACATCAAGGTTAAGTCCTTATTTGACGAAGTCTGGCATCCGACCCCAACCATTCTCGACCTTTAGCCCACTAAAAGTCCTGCTACGTTGAGTCAGACATCTCAAATTTAATGGTAACAAGCTTACATAATTTGCATGAATTTTATAAGGCTTCAATACTCTTAACCTTAAATCCTTGTTTGGATGGTAAGACATAAAGCACACGAAGCTCGACCATGAGGTTCGGCCATGAAGCTCAACCTAGCTCGACCATGAGGTTCACCCATGATGCTCGGCCATGAAGCTCAACCTAGCTCGACCATGAGGTTCACCCATGATGCTCGGCCAAATAGCTCAGCCTCGGTTTGGCCATGGAGTTTAGCCTCAGTTGGCCATGGAACTTGGCCATGAAGCCTAGCCAAGCTCGTCATTGGTATGACTATGAAGCTTGGCCTCGGTTGGCCATGAAGCTCAGCCACAGAGCTCGGTCATGAGCTCGACCACAAAGCTCCGCCAAAAAGGCTCATCCTCGGTATCACTACAAGAAACTTGGACTTTAGCGACCAATTTGTAGGTCTCTAAAGCCCCAAAATACCATCGCTAAAGGTCTAAGGCGACAAACATATGTTTCTCGTAAATATCATCATTTTTGCTTCGTCAGTGAAAGTCGTTCATGATGAAAAATGAACTTCATCGCGTTAGACTGTTCACGATGAGGGATCTTTGGTTGCAAAATCTTTTTGCGAAGAAAATAGTTGGTGGCAAAAATTTTTTGTGACCAAAATAATTTTCGTCTTAAAAACCTTTTGCCACCAACATTTTCTTTCGTCACAAAAACTTTTTGCCACCAATATTGTTTTTCGTTGCCTAAAGTCTACTCCGACCAATTTTGTTTGGTCGCAAAATGTTTTTGGCGACAAATTTTATTTGGTCGCAAAATGTTTTTGCCGACAAATTTTATTTGGTCGCGAAATGTTTTTTACAACCAATTTTTTTTCAAGAATGTAAATAAAAAAGACAATTTTTTGTTTTCATACACACGTGTGATGGTAATATATATCATCCAAAAATTTATCAAACCTGATATTTTTCTAAGAAATACATATATTAATCATTCATATATAGAATGTACCAAAGTAGTATTAGTTCATTACAAAATCTCCGAAACATAATTCACTACAAAATGTGGTTCACAAATGTATCTCTGAACCTCACGTTTCTGTTATTGAGTCATTTTCAAGAGGTGAAAAATCATTTTGACGAGCCAAAGCGAGTAAGCTTTGTAGTTGACTCTCCATCGAGTTCATTTTTTTCTTTAATTCTATATTTTCAACTCGAATACTATTTTTTTTGGAAGATGTGGGTGGGGCTCCATGTCCAAGAGTTTTATTTCACCCGAGGACTTCATCAAATATATCTCCTTCAGTGTGAGGTGTGGTATCCTCAGAGATAGACTCATCTCGTAAAAACCATGCGTTCCTGTAACATCACAATGAGCCAAATTCAAGATAAATATATTCATCAATCAGAAAGTATTGAAAAATCATCCAACAAAATCTGATTCAAAGTGATAATTAACCCCCTATATCACTTTTACACATTAAAACTAACACTATTATGTTTAGACAATGAGTAACAATCAGAAAATATTCAAAAATTATCTACCAAGCTCTGATACAAGGCGATAAGCCCCCCTGCACACTGAAACTAACAATATTATGAGACAATGAACATCAACTCAGAAAGTATTCAAAAAAATCTAGCACTCTCAGATACAAAGTTATAACCCCCAACACACATATTGAAACTAACACTATTATCTTAAACAATGAGCATATCACTAAGAAAGTATTCAAAAAGCATCTAGTACGCTCAGATACAAAGTGATAACACTCCCCCCACACATACACACATATTGAAACTAACACTACTATCTTAGACAAGGAGCACATCAATCGAAAAGTATTCAAAAAGCATCTAGCACGCTCATATACAAAATGATAACCCCCCCTCACAGACACATACTGAAACTAACACTCTAATGATTAAGCACTTTGATATGCATCAACTTCATAATAAAATATAGTGAAGTATACTTTTGACAACTAGGATAAAGTTCTTCTTCAGCTTCACTAAACAATCATTAAATCTATCTAACGTCTATGCATTTAAATTTATTTTATCAGTATTAGCCTCTCCAACTCGTTCATATCCATCCCACCAAAACACTACAAGAAATATAGCATTCTATAGGAATAAAATACATGAGATTTTAGTCTCCTGTTGTTAAAAATAAGAAACAACAAGAGAATTAAAATAAAAGTAAAATTTATTCATGTCAAAAGTAAAAAAAAAAAAGGCGGGAGGGGAAAAATAGAAGTGGGACACACACTTAAGCAAAAATTGGACCAACAACTTATTTTGTTCTCTCGAGCTCTCTCTTAGAGGGCTCTTCTCCGTTTTTAGGAAGCTCTGAAAATCATTGCTTCTCTCTGCGCAAGTTCTCCTTCTCCATTTTCTTCTCCATTCTCGAGCTTTCCCGGCATAGAGATCCTCAGTGTAGGTTATCCCTCTCGACTTCGACAGGGATCCTCGCTCTCAAACGACCTAGACCTTGAAGATTCTCACTATTTAGCTTCTCTCTCACTCTCTCGTTCAAAGGCAGAGGAATTAGGGTTTCATTGATTTTCAGGTTTGATTATGAGAAGTTATCGATTGCCTGCCTTATTTTATCTTTTTGATTTCGTTCAAATCGATCTATCAGGGTCTTGTATAATCACTCTCAAATGATACTTATCTAGCTTGGTTTTGGTTCTCTAATTGTTGGTGATGTGTTATTATTAGTTATCTTGGTTGAGCTTCCTTTAAATCTGGCTCGTTTTCAACTTTAAAGTATCCCGAATTCAGCCATTATACGGCTTCTAGGTATCTGGCAACATCTTCCTGAGAAATCAGAATGATAATTTCAGCAGTGCTTGTTATATATTTGGTTCTAGGTCACGATCAACTTCCGGTGATGAATATTTCATGATGGCGTCACTCGATACGAGAATCATATCTATGTGTCTCTCTGTTGTGGAGATTTTCACATTTGAGGCTGTGATTTCTATCGTAATGAAATAGTTATATTTTCTGTTTGGCTCCCTTATTCTTATGGATATGAAGTCTAATTCTAACATAGCTTTTTCTGGTATATCTATTAGATATAAGTTTGTGTCTAACATTAACAGTTGTGCTTAACACATCTAAAAATTTCACAGGTGAAATTTTTTAATTCTAGGATGTTGATATGTTTCGAATCATCTCAGGTCCAATTGCCGAAGACATGGTCCTCTAGACAGTCCATATGCCGGTGGTGTCTTTCTTGTCACTAATCATTTTCCTCTAAATTATCCATTTAAGCCTCCCAAGGTAGCAAGTTTTTTCTTTTTACAACCTTGGAGTTATATTTAGTATGTCTAGCATATAATTTTGTTATGATGTGTTATTGGTTTGCAACATTTATATACTAGTGAGGTTAATAGCATTAAGTGGGAATACATTGAAACTTTAATCTGTTATATACAAACCTGACTGTTTATTTTTAAGTTGATAACCTTGACTTGTTATTGTGTAGTTAACATTGGTGGCAATGATCACATTCTTTGCTGGAATATTTGTTTTGAGGCTGTCGTGCTATACTGACTTGGTTTCTATTCTTTACTCATGAACTTTCAGTGTCTAAATGTGTTAACTGGCCATGTATATCATTATAAATCATTTACCCCTACATGGAGACGAAAGAGAATATATGACGTGCACATTAGTCGGGTTTTGGACTGAAGTTTTATCTTAGAATTAGTGTACCGCTTAAAGTCAAGTCCCAATATGAAATAAACTGGCTCAGTGTCTGGTCATGATTTAATGGCCATTTACTTTTTATCTTCTTACTGCTTATGGATTAAAATAAGTTTTGTTAGGCATGTCATCCATTGCATTCTTCTACTTGTCTGTCGTGTTTCTCTGATTTTATTTTTCTTGCGTATGTTGGATGTAGCTTTTTTTGTGTTTTCTAATAAACAAATGCATCTGCAGGTAGCTTTTAGAACAAAAGTATTCCACCTAAATATAAACAGCAATATGAGTATTTACCTTGACATATTGAAAGAGCAGTGGAGCCCACCCTTAACAATTTCTAAGGTTTTGCCTTAGTGTCTCTGACACCTATGATTTAATATTTTTTTCAAAGACCTAATTCAAGGACGGGAAACAGTGTCGTCGTCTAGGAATTTCAAACCATATAATGAGACAATTATTTGTCAAACAGCATTCTTTTTTCATTCTTCATTTTGCTTTGCTTTTATTGAATATTAAGCATTTTCATTCATAAGCAGCTAGTAAAGACAAGTTCAATTTTATCATCATACACTCCCTTTCACATTATTTATCAGGGTAGAAGAAAGAGCATAACTATGAAAATTGAACCTTGAAGAGCCTTGCGAAAGAAAAATTGGCTTCCAGGAATAGTTTTGATTAGCCTTGGTCATACATCAATTGTGGAAAGAGCCGTGCAATTCACTTAAAATTTTCCTCCAAAACATAAACATATTTTCATTATTTTCCATAATTTTGAGTTGTTGACTTGTATAATTTTTTAATCTTTTGGATAGCAAGTTTCTCTACACATTATAAATTGTATTCCCATTTTTCTGGTTTTTGTTTGTACTGTTGTGCTGCATTAGGAGTTAAAGTAATGAAGATTATTTATATTTGTTTATCTGGACGTTATTATTTATGGTTAGATTTGTATCTGGTGATATTTTCATCATTTCATACTACTGGTTTTGCTTACTAGAGCCGGTTGGTAGGAAAACTGTTATTTTCGATATTGTAGAATGTCATATTTTTTGTAGTGTATGCTTTGACATTTAGATAGTTAGATTATTAGACTAGTTTTTGGTTATTGTTATTTTTTATTAAGGTTTATGTATTCAGAACATAAAATAGCTATGTTTTTTGGCTAGGTATTTGGTAATGAGAGCAACATCGATCGATATTCATCTAGCTATGAATCAAAAATTGAAGGTATAGTTGATGTTCTTATATATCTGTATTTTTTGTGTTTGAGCTGAATTTTAGGTGCTAGATGGTGGTATGTTAATATTGTTGTGAGAATAACATAGACACATTGGTAAATGATGTGCTTCTTTTACCATTGCGGTATTTTTCTGAAGATGTATGTAGCAGTAGACATAATTGTTTATGGGCAGTAATACTACTATAATTATGCAGCAGAATGGAGGGTGTTGTATGATATTTAATTGTTCAAGGTTTATGTTTGATGCTAGTTACTTGATTTGTTATCATAGTGAATAACTAGTCTTATGGTATTTGATTTAATGGGATATAAAAATACATGTGAATATTAATTCATGAGAATTATAAACACCCGTTGAATAAACATAACAAGAGTCGAAAAAACTCATTAAACAACGTTCTACAAGAGATGAAAATTCCTGCAAAAAGTGAGATACTACAGAGTCTTCACAGGAGGCGTTGCACATCGCGAAAAACGCAGACTTTTTAGATGAGGGGCTGTCACGGGCACCGCATTATCCTTGTGGATTACTTTTCACAGGAATATCCACCTCTTATAGAATGTCATTTTTCTTGTAGTGAAACCTGTCTAATTATTGGTCACGCTCATAAACTGTGAAATACCATCAATCTACTCCTTGGATAATCTATTAGGATTTTTTATCCAACTCTTGTCTATTTTTTTCACTATAATTAAACAACTATTTAGAAAAACTCTCAACAAAATATCCCTAAATTAAAGAGGTTAAAATGTAAAGCTAATTAAGAGGGAAACATAAATCAAAAATAAAGATGATTCAAGTGCATGATAAAAGAAAATAGTTATAAATAGAAGGGTTATGTTCACATATTTTTCTTCAGATCGTTAAAATGACTTTGTGTTATGATGTGTCTATCAGTATTATATTTAGCCTATGGCACATGATAGGTCTGCATCTAATGAAGCCTTGGTAGGTGGAAAGGTGTTTTACTGATAAGCGGAAACAAACACTATACTGGCATTGATCAGCCAAAGAACCATGCTTTTATAGAATGATTACATAATAAGACAAAGGTAAATTAATAGGTATGTTTATTCAGAATCCCTCATTTCATATAACTGATGTATGTATCAGATTTTAAGGAGACAATTTGCAATTAAAAGTAGTAGAAATGAAACTTTATGTCATTACAAAATGCACTTTCATATAAACCAAAAACTGTTAAACCGGGGTAGCTTAAATCTGATATATTTTTAGTATTCGATATCCAATCACTAGAAATATATTGAATTCCTTACGATTAAAACTTTACCCAGAAAGCCAAATATGGTAAGGATTAAGTCGTTTAAAAATGAACAAAATACAAATGCAGCAGCAGCCCGATGTTTAAGAATGGTTGTTGAAGTGAAAGGAATGAATTAGTCAAACCAATAGTTCATAAGAACTTTTCTAATTGATCTAATCTAAACGAGTCGGTCGAAGCGAACACCGAATTTGTGGTTAAGGCATGAACTGTCACCGAATTTGTGGTTAAGGCAGCAAACAAACCAACATATACTCTGTAAATGTATAAAATTGACTAAATGTATCCCATCTCAAACCAAATTGGAACCAGAATCAGATTCCTAAGATAACGATCAATATATTGCCAAGAGATTCTGCACAGAATGGGTGACAACAAAGGATTGAGGGTTTTAATCTATAGAAAGAATAATTGAAAAAGAAGAAGGAAGATGTTTGCTTACCTAAACATCAACGACAAACAACGAAGAAGAAGAAGAGAGCTCGACAACAAACGGAAAAGAAGGACCAGCTCTGTCGAGGGGGTCTCTGTCGCGAGGGGAGTTGAAGGGGAATGAAAGGGTTTTTATTCTTCTCAGAAAATGATGTCCTTTTGCTGTGACCTATAGCGACGAACAATTTGTTTGGTCGGCAAAAGATGGACCTTTACCGACCAAATTATAATGTAGTCAGTCAAAACAGGACTTTTGCTGACGAATTTAAATATTCGTCGGCAAAAGCCCACTAAATAATTGGCGCGCACCTCCTTTTTTCTGGGGGAAATATCGAGTTTTTGGTGACCAAATAAATTTTTGGTCGCTAAAAATGGCTTTTAGCCATGAATTTATCTTTGTGGCTAAAAGTTTGGTTGTTAAATGACCATTTTCTTATAGTGTATGACTATGAAGCTCGACCAAAGAGCTCGGCCTCGGTTGACCACAGAGTTTGGCCTTGTTTTTATGATACAGCTCGGCAGCATAGCTTAGTCATGTTCAAGCCTAGAGGTTGTCCACGAACGGAGACACAAAATTTGTCTTAGAGTTCAGCCAAAATATGGCCATAGAGTTCAACCACGTTTTGAACGTAGGGGTTTGACTATGGTCTACCACGCCAATGAATTAAGATATACTGCAAAGAGTCTAAAATTTTCACTCGAACTCTAGAAGTGGGCGTAAATTGTAGAGGGTCGATAAAACATATTATGGATATATCTCTAATAAGGGCCTACTCGGCCTAATTCCTGTATGGGATCTTTTACAAAACCCAAAATATTTAATTATAAATTGAAAATGAGATGAGGTTGAATCCTATACAAGATGGAATAAGGTCAAAATTGGGCTGAATCTCATACAAGATTACATAAGTTTAAAGTATGACATAAGGTCGAATCAACAAAATGTCATATACCGTACTCAGACTTAACAATAAGGACAAACCGACGATAATATCAAATGACGTACGATAGTGTCTCAAGAACAAAGCAATCACAAGAAAGAAGAGAAGATACAAAGTCTTTTTCTAAAATGAAAACTAACCTTTGTATTTAATAAATAAGAAATCCATTCATACTCCCCAATTAATGGAAGACTCCTCATTTTTCCATAATTAATGTGAAGCATTTTCATGTTCGTACACTGATTTTAAGTTATCCATATAAGGGTGGACAATTCTCAGATGAGGTAAGACTTTTGAAAGGCTTGAACTCTCACTATTTTAGCCTCTCTTCACTTCACTGACTTGAACATCAGAGTGTATTAGGTTAGACACAATGCCATTGTCACTCACATTTTTTCCTTCTATTGTAAATCATAATTTGGCCATGGGACATATATTATATAATTATTGGTTTAATTATGAAATACTAAAATCCTATTGATATATTTAAATTGAGGGAAGTTACTTATGCAACCTTTGATGGAAAGGAGCAATTAAAAGTCTAAAATAAATCAAGGAATTTGGTCCTTCTTCTTCCCATGAATGAATACAAAGAAACCATCAAATTAAAGTATTGGAAAGGGATATTAGGAGAAACTCATTTTCCTATTGATTTGGTCAAGCATCTATCAAGAATTCGCAATGGTTCAAGGTATGTCTTCTCTATCTATTTATGTGAAAATCATAAAGTTCTAAAGGTTTGAGAATTAGGGTTTATTTAATGGAATAGCAATTTAATGATTTGCTATTATGTGGTATCAGAGCAATGTTGAAGAACTTATGATTTTCTATTAAAATGATGGTTTCTAGATTTTTTATTGTATTATGATTTTGTTTCTGGACAATTTCAGAATTTTTTTATGTTGTTTTTCCGCTGCGATTATGAGAATAGAAAGGAAATTATGTTTTGAGAAGAAATTCTGATTCTTATATTTTTATTGTTTCCGCTGCTTTCTATTCGGCACAATGGATCAAGTTATTCATGATTGTGTAATTGCGTATATGCCCAACATATGTTAATGCAATTTTGCATCCTGCCCAGTGTATTAATATCGTTAATTAATATATTAATGTCTCTATATAACAAGTTATAAGCTCGTATGTGTTAATGCATTTTTGCATGATTGATTTCTAATTAAAGTGCATTCTGGCTTTCTTAGTACGAGCCTTATCGTAATATGAAATTTCATTTTGAATTCTTTCAAAATTGTAGATAAATCCATATTAATGTCACTAATTTTGTTTTTTTATGAAGTCCTAAATCCCTTACGCTATGCAATTCGATTCTACAGCCACTGTCAATATACTTGTGTTATATGATGAATATCTTTGATAAAATTCAGTTTCATGCATTTACTGAGACTAGTTCATATACTTCAAGTCCATATTAAATTAGTTTGTTAGTCACCAAAGTGGCCAAACTATAAAGTTTGATGGATTAAATTTATGTAAATACTTTTGATTGCCTATGGATTATTGATGAATATTAATGGAAAATGACATGATAGTATATTAGAGTGTTTTATCACGACCATATTAAAGTTCATTTTTCATGGATATTTAGATTTGCCCAAAGGTAGATTAATTATTCCAGTGGAGAATGGACATTATTGTGATAATTAGCATATTCTATTAGATTTATTTTGTATATCTAAAGATAACATATATGTCTAGTGAGTTTACATAGTTATCAAATTAAGTATAATTATACTTGCATCATTATTATTAATTAATGGTATGTTGTAGTATCACCCAAAGGAGATATTATATGTATGTTTATTGTGTTGAATCTGAATTTGATTATGTGTTAAAGTTTACTATTCAAGGCATTAAAGTTAGAATGTTTTATGAAACTTTGTAGTACTTGCTCTTGTTTCTCTTCATTCACTTGCTTCATTTGTTCCCATGTTTAATGGCTTAAATTTCTCAAATTGGTGTGAGCAAGTCCAGTTTCATCTAGGTGTTCTGGAGCTTGACTTAGCACTTCAAGTTGAGAAACATGCTGCTATTACTGAAGAAAGCAGTGTTGATGAAAAATCTTTCCATAAACCTTGGGAAAGGTCAAACAGGTTAAGCTAAATGTTCATGCGAATGACTGTAGCAAACAATATAAAGTCTACTCTTCCCAAAGCTGACAGTGCTAAGGAATTTATGAAATTTGTTGAAGAGCGTTCCCAAACCGCTAATAAGTCACTTGCTAGAACATTAATGGATAGCTTGACCACCATGACATTTGATGGTTATCGCAGCATGCATGAGCATATTCTTGAAATGACAAATCTAGCAGCAAAGCTCATGTCTTTGGGATTGAACATGGATGAACATTCCTAGTACAGTTTATTATTAATTCTTTGCCTCCTACTCAGTATGGGCCATTTCAAATGAATTACAACACTATTAAGGACAAGTGGTCTGTTAATGAATTGGCCAATATGTTAGTTCAGGAGGAATAAAGACTCAAGAACCAAGGAATTCATTTCGTTCATCGTATAAATGATCAAAGAACTGGAAAAAATGTTGGGAGGAAGCTTGGAAAGGGCCTAAAGAAAAAACTTCACAAGCTGAAAGAAGCATCTAAAGATGTTCAAACCCATAAATATGAACAAAAGAATTATAAGTGCCATTTCTGCAAGAAACCTGGGCATTATCAGAAAGATTGCTTAAAGCATAAAGCTTGGTTCGAGAAGAAAGGTAAGTCTTGTGCTTTTGTATGTTTTGAATCAAACTTAACTGAAGTTCCTTATAGTACTTAGTGGATTGACTCTACTTCTACTGCTCATATCTCTAAAACAATGCAGGGATACCTTACGATCCAAACCATAAATCCAAATGAGAACTTCGTTTACATGGGAAGCCGAGTAAAAGCTCCTATTGAAGCCATTGGGACTTATCGTTTGATTTTAGACACATGACATCATTTAGACTTTGTTTATAAGCTCTATGTACCTTCTATATCTCGTAACTTAGTTTCTTTGTCCAAACTTGATATAGCTGGATTTACCTTTTCATTTAGGAATGGATGTTTTAGTTTATTCAAAAATAGCCTTATTGGTTCTAGTGTGCTACATGATGGTTATTATCATTTGAAACTTGATAACCTTTTTGCCGAAACCCTATTAACCCTACATCATAATGTTGGTACTAAACGAAGTTTAGTCGATGAGCATTCAGCTTTCTTGTGGCATAAACGTTTAGGTCACATCTTTAAAGAAAGATTAGAGAGATTAGTGAAGAATGAAATTCTTCCAAACTTAGATTTTACAGATCTAAGTGTGTGTGTGTGTGTGTGTGTGTGTGTGAATTGTATTAAGGTAAAGCAAACCAAACACACAAAGAAATGAGTCACAAGAAGTACACAGCTTCTTGAGATTATACATACTGATATATGTGGACCTTTTGATGCTCCATCTTTTGGTGGAGAAATTTTTTTCACTTTTATCAGTGATTTTTCACGTTATGGTTATATCTATCTGTTGCATGATAAATCTTAAGCAATAAATACTTTTGAAGTGTTTATAAATGAGGTTGAAAGGCAACTAGATAGAAAAGTGAAAATCGTAAGATCTGATAGAGGTGGTGAATATTATGAAAGGTATGATGAATCAGGACAACGTCCTGGTCCATTTGCTAAATTCCTTGAACGACGTGACATGTGTGCTCAATATACTATGCCAGGTACACCACAGCAAAATGGTGTAGCGGAAAGACGTAGTCGTACTTTAATGGATATGGTTAGGAGTATGCTCAATAACTCATCTTTACCTGTGTTTTGTGGATGAATGCTTTAAAGACTACAATGTATTTGTTGAATATGATTCCTAGTAAAGTAGTTTCAAAGACTCCTTTTGAGCTATGGACTAGAAGGAAACCCAGTTTAAGGCACATACATGTATGGGGTTGCCCAGCAGAAGTAAGAATCTATAATCTACATGAAAAGAAATTGGATTTTAGGACAACCAGTGGATACTTCATCGGTTATCCTGAAAAATTAAAATGGTATAGATTTTATTGTCCTACTCATAGTCTAAGAATTGTTGAATCTAGAAATGCTAGATTCATTGAAAATGGTGAAACTAGTGGGAGTAAAGAACAGCGTAAAGTGGTTATCCAAGAAAAGGGATGCGAGTCCATTTACCTTTAACTTCTAAAGTTGTTGTTCCCGTAGTTGACGAACAACCTTATAATACTCAAGAACAACAAATAAATGATGATACACTCCCAAATGATATCATCATCAATGAACCTACTGTAGATGAGCCACAAGATATGACATTAAGAAGGTCTCAACGAGAAAGAAGACCTGTCATTTCTAATGATTATGTGGTTTATTTACAAGAGTCAGAAATTGACGTAGGAATTGATGACAATCTAGTTTCATTTTCACAAGCCATAGAAAGTAAATGGATTGAAGCCATACAAGATGATTTAAAATCCATGAAGCAAAATAATGTCGGGATCTTGTTAAGTTGCCTAAAGGTTGTAAGAAAGTTGGCAGTAAATGGGTCTTTAAGACCAAACACGACTCTAAGGGCAACATTGAACATCATAAAGCCAGACTAGTTACCAAAGGTTTTACTCAAAAGGATGACATTGGTTATAAAGAAACATTTTCACCAGTCTCTAAAAAAGACTCACTTAGAATCATTATGACATTGATAACTCATTTTGACTTAGAGTTACATCAAATAGATGTGAAAATCGCCTTTTTTAAAGGAGATTTAGAAGAAGAAGTCTATATGAATCAACCTGAAGGCTTCTTACTTGAAGGAAATGACTATATGGTATGTAAACTCAAGATGCCATAACTTTCTTTGGATTTAAAGAAAACATCGTTGATCGGTGTATATATCTTAAAATTAGTGGGAGCAAAATTGTGTTTCTAGTTTTGTATGTTGATGATATTTTACTTACTAGTAACGATTTCAGTATGTTGCATGAGACCAAGAAATTTTTCTCTAATAATTTTGAAATGAAAGATATGGAAGAGGCAACTTATGTGATAGGGATAGAAATATTCTGAGATAGATCAAAATGAATGCTAGGGTTGTCTCATAAATCGTATATCAATAAAGTTTTAAAGAGATTTAAAATGAAAAAAATGCTCAATAGGAGTTCTTCCAATTCAAAAGGGTGATAAGTTTAGTCTTATGCAATGTCCAAAGAATGAATTGGAACGGAAACAAATGGAAAGAATTCATTATGCTTCTATTGTTGGGAGTTTCATGTATGCTCAAACTTGCACCATACCAGACATTAGTTTTGCTATGGGAATGTTGGGCAGATATCAAAGCAATCCAAGATTGGATCACTGGAAAGCTGCGAAGAAACTATTGAGATATTTACAAGGAACAAAGGAGTACATGCTCACTTATAAGAGGTCTAATGAATTATACGTGGTTGGATATTCAGATTCAGATTTTGCTGGATGTCTCAACAGTAGAAAATCTACTTTTGGTTATGTATTTCTTTAGCTGGAGGGGCAATTTCATGGAAAAGTGCAAAGCAATCGATCATTGCTACATCCACCATGGAAGCTGAATTTGTGACATGCCTTGAGGCCACAGTTCATGGTTTATGGTTGTAGAACTTTATTTCAGGACTTGGGGTTGTTGACAGTATTGCCAAACCGCTGAAAATTTATTGTGATAATTCTGCGGCAATGATAAGTATTCTAAGGGTGCTAAACACATGAAATTAAAATACTTTACTGTGAAAGAAGAAGTTACAAAATAAAGAGTGTCAATTGAGCATATAAGCACTGAACTTATGATATCAGACCCATTAACTAAAGGGCTAGCACCAAAGATATATAATGAACATGTTGAAAGAATGAGCCTTGTATGTAATCGTTGATATGTTCTACATGATATGCATTATGGATTATTATTTGACACTCTGAACTCAATGTTTGTGTTTATGTTATTTCTTGTTTATCTATTTTGTATTCATTGATTGATAGATTAATGTTAACAGGAATAATGGTTTATTGGATCATTTTATACTTCCCGTTATAGGTCATGTTAGACAAAGGATAATATTGTGGTACATGGAAGGGACTATGTTAAAATAGCAACATATGACCACAATGACTCATTATTATTTTTCGTATAACCATGATGCCTTAAGTGACTAATATAAGAAAGATTTAGTATATAATTTATGCGCATTATGTTCTTATTAAAGAGTTATGCACATGACCGTGGGAGAATGTAAACTGTAATTTGGCCATTTGACATATATTATATGATTATTGATTTAGTTATGAAATACTGAAATCCTATTGGTCTATTTAAATTAAGGGAAGTTACTTATGCAACCTTTGATGGAAAGGTGCAATTAAAAGTCTAAAATAGATTAAGGAATTTGGTCATTATTCTTCCCATGGTTCAATACAAAGAAACCATCAAATTAAAGTATTGGAAAGGGATAGAAGGAAAACTCATTTTCCAATTAATTTGGTCAAGCATCTATTAAGAATTCACAATGGATCAAGGTATGTCTTCTCTATCTATTTATGTGAAAATCATAAAATTCTAAATATTTGAGAATTAGGGTTTGTTTAATGGAATAGCAATTTAATGATTTGCTATTACCTATGTGTTCATTAGGCGATAATCAAGTAACACGTGACAACATTATCGACAGTAGATTTCTAACTAGAGTAAACCTACTAGCTTAGAAACCATTTTCAGCATTAGCGACGTTTTTTACTAAGACTACTATTAATATCATGGGGTACCCCCTCTGGGATAAAATCATATTTTATCATCTCGAGGATGCCTTAGTTCTCTCATGATAGTGACTCTTATCACGAGATGTCTCCTTTATGGTTGATTTTTCCTCTATGACTCTGTGTCAAAGCAGAGTCACATATTCATAACTTCATATTTCAATACTTTCAAAAAAAATCTAACTTTTATATTCAAAATAAAATTCTCATTCAAAACCAATTATCACCATAATATATTTTTCTTAAATATCCACAAAATAAAAAAAAAAAACTTTATTGTTAAAGCATCTGAGACACCACTAGATTCCAACATAGTACGAGCCAAAATAAAAAGACATTCTTAGTTTATACTATATTCCACATCGTCTTGTTTTCTTCCGAATGTATGCTGGTTATTAGGTTTTAATTCTCTTATTCTTAGTACTTAGATTTTAAGTAGTTGAATGTGCTATACTTTTCAACTATGAGAAATTTAGACTCTACGGGGCTAGACTTTCTTTTCTGCAAGGGTCAAATTAGTAGAGATAATTGTGATATTGAGTATATTGCGGGTTAGATTAGCAACAATGATGAATTTATTGAATCATCACTCCAACACGTATACTCTCTAAACTTCGGTTATGCAACATTATAAAGATTCAAAAGTTCATTATATTGAGCAAAAATATATTATATCATATAATATTCATGATATTCAGTTATTAGATAAACAATACACACAAAAGCTGCATATTTGTCTTCTTTCTAAGTTCTTACCTCTTTGATTACAATGCAAGAAAATATGCTTTCAGTGACGAGGGTTTGGCGACGAAATGTGTCTTCCGTTCATTTCTATAATCTTGACCACTAGTTAAATGAGATTGAGAGTAGGATATCTCAAACTAACAACTATATGAGTATGAACGTGATGAAATGTGGACGTAATTCATAATATCATTTATATCATAATGCACTCAAACACTTCTTAAGTTAGTATATATAAAAGAATATATAAATGTAACTAGCTCGGAGTCTATCCTTTCTCGAGAATGACTAAATATGGCTTAATTAAGAGGTTTGCGTGTGGATATGCAATTTAAAGAAAATTATTTAATCCAAGTTGTGTTGAAAAAGTCGAGCAATGAGTTCCCCCATACGTATTTCCGGGAAAGATCAGCACTAAGTAAGAAGAAGAGTTACAAGATAACACAAAAACAAATAGAGAGAACAAAACAGTGCCGTATCCCTTGGTAGCTAGTGATTCCAACCCATATATGTTTTGTCTATATTTAAAGAATGATGTATATATTATTTATTTATTTGGTTAATATGCAATATATTAAAGTCAAGTTGACATTGTTGCTTAAGGACAGCAAAAATATATCATAATTTTCAGTATCATTGATACTAATAAAAGAAATTTTCTCTAGGTACTATTTATTCACTATGAAAAAATTCTTATGTCTTATAAGATTATCACTAACTGTGCTATATCGTTGATCTTTGTGTGCTTTCGTTTAAAACATATAACATTTTCTTGCTCAAATATTTTTCAATAAAAAGTGTTTAAATTTTTCTAAAAGCATACCTCCATGCATTAATAGCTGCTTATATTCTAAAAGTACTACGAAAAATATAGTAGAAAGTGATAACTGTAATAATTAATTTAGTTTCTTAATTTTAGTTATTAGGATGTTATCCTGTGTGCTTTAGGTCTGTATAGGTGTTGCTCAACTGCGCGAATGGCTATTATTTGAGCCGTACATTGTATGGCTTTTGACTGTGGGTTAATAATAATACTTCCTGGTTATTCCTTCTTCCTGCTAGCTTCTTTCTCCTTTCTTGTTTCGTTCTCTCTTCTTCCCAGCCCTTTCCTTCATCCTTCTTCATTATCTTACTTTCCTTTAAAAGTGATTTGATATAAGATTGAGAATAAATTATTTTTGAAATAAAATTATTAGAATATGATAGTAAAAATATATATATTTGATAAATTTAAATTATTTTATTTGTTAACAATTAGAAATGTTATGATTTAATGATAGAAATATCGAATACTTTATTTTATTTGATGGAATGTGATATTATTATAAATGTTACGTGAATTTTCAAAATGTTATGATTTAATGATAGAAATATTGAATACTTTATTTTATTTGATGAAATGTGATATTATTATAAATGTTACGTGAATTTTCAATTTTAACCTTCTCTTTTTTCCCCCAAGTTTTACATTTCATTTTTGTGGCCCTCACCTCTCCATTTAGTTCCCCAAAGAAAATCCATTATCATCAAGTAGAAAAGTCATTATCATCAACCAAAAAAGTCTCCAGTAATTAATTAGATAGTATTGATAATAACTAGGTTATTTCTATAAAATATCATTAAAAATATCTTTAAGTTTGAAAAATATCAAGACTAGCCACTTAAAAAGATGACACGTTCTTCAAAAAATAATTTTGGCGCTAAACAAAAAAAGTTCAGTGGAAAAAAGTTTCAGAAAACTAGATGTATATGATATATTTCATATATGTTGTATATATTACATATGTTATATATTATATATACAATATACGTTATACCGGCATTGTATTTTCTTATAAAATTTATGGTTTTCAAAATATATATGTTGTATATTTAGTATATTTATGATATGTATTTTATTAATATAGTTCACATCAGTTAGATTTTGGATAACAAGAATATTATATGATATTTTTTCATTATCTATTATACGTAATATAATATATTATGTAATAAATATAATTACATGATCATTTCTTGAAATCTTAAATTTTATTAACATGAAATTCATACAAAAATACTCACAATCTCATATAATGAAAGACACATACACACGTTCTTCAATACATGATTGTGTTGATGTTATTATGTAGGACGATAATGGTAAATGATGACTTACCTAGATCTGGTAATCAACTAAAATATTAATTAATTTATTAAATGAATTAATTGGTTAATTTAATTAACTAAAATAATAATTAATCAATTGAATAATTATATTGTTAAAGAAAATGGCATAAATGGAGAAAGAGATAATGAATTGATGATTTGGGATGAGAGAAGTGGGTTGGATGGGGGCGAGTGGGCTGGGTAAGAGGATTTTGAGGAAGGAGAGGAGAGTGGGCTGGGAGGTGGGAAGTTGGAGAGGGAATGAGGAGTTCGGGTTGGGTGGCAGCACATGGGTTAGAGAATGTGGGTTTAAGAATTTAGTGGCTATTTTTATAATATTTTACAGCTAGGCTACTTTTTATGTTTGTTATTTGATTTAGCCTATTTCTGATGAAAACCCCTAATTAGATGAGTCCCAAAGCAAGGAGAGCCCATTATATCAACCAGAAGAATCCCAAAGCAAGGAGAACCCATTATCATCAATCAGAAAATTCTCGATAACACAGGTTTTGTTCCGTTATGAACAACAACTACATCCAACTTATCCATCTCAAGTAAGTAATTAATTCTCTCTTCTTCCATTTTTATGTTTCTTTTTGTGCCAAGAATCATTTTCTTTCAATTTTCAAAATCAGAAATGGGTCGTTGACATTCTTTCAGTTACTAAGGTGATAGAAGAAGATAGTTTGGAAAAAAAATCGATCAAATAAGGTGATAAAGAAGACGATGGGGATAGTTTAGAATAAGATCAACCACAGTTTGTTTGGGCACAAAAATCAGAGAAAGATAGAAGAAGACGAGGAAGCAGAAGATGGGGATAGTTTAGGTAGTAAAAAATTGAGTAGACCGGACATCTACATACCTCCCAAATTTGGGAGGGTTTGAGATACCCTAAAATAGAGGGTATTTTAGCATTCCAGTAATCATAAAATCTACTCAAATTTGATATCAACCAAGGACATCAGTTAAATTCCCTAATATTCCAGGAAAAAGATAAAATATACGTCTATACCAAACCCACGCTTAATTTCTTCAGAAGGGATATGGGACTTATTGTTTAGAGGCTACGTTACTATCAACTCCACCACAAATAAGTCATATATGAGTAATTACATATCAATCAAATTAAGTTATCAATCATTAAATGATTTGATAAATTAGTGCAAGAATCAAATTAAGTTATTACTCTAAATATTACTCATCAAATGTATTAATCTCCAAAGAACATAAAAGAAGAAGAGAGAGATATCCTATTAGGGGTTTGGAGTTAGTAGTAAGTTAGCTTGTAAACTATAATTAAGTCATATATACGAGTAATTCTAGACCAATCAATCTTAAGTTATAGATTAAGTTTTAATTGATCATGTAATACGTCAATTACTTATAAGTTGATAGTTTATCATTTATTAAATAATTTGATAAATTAAAATAACGAAAGATTGATCTTTCATTTAGTCTATAATTTGTCAAGTCTAAAAATCACGTCAGATATGTTATTATTTTCTATTCAAATGTCTGCAAAAACAATCAAGTATAGGTAAAAAGAATGGTATATTTCTGGTCAAAAACTAAAACTGAAAGCTTATCTACAATTTGGTTTAGGGAAAACGAAGTGTGTGTCATACGCAGGTAATTAAAATAGTGGAATTTTCATAACCAACCAACTTCTTTCAGTGTGCATGATGTAAAAGCTTAAGAGAGTCCAACTTTGATGTGTCCCCATTATTTTGTTTTGGTGTAGTAATGAGTTGTTTGGTCCTTATTATTTCATATTTCAAACCTTTGATAACTTATGCATTATTTGATCAAATTAAAAAATGCTATGTAAAATAAAAACCTTATGTACATAGTATTATTATTTTCATTATTATTGTGATACGTTGATTGTCCAATTACCATGACCTCTGGTGTCTCCGAGATCTGAGCCTCGGGTGTCCCCGAGGCCTGGGCCTTGAGGTGAGCTTACGTCCCTATTACTTGGTTTCGAGATTGATTGCCTCCACTGACACGTGAGCACTTGTTTAAGGCTTAGCCGCATTAACATATCATTAAAGGTCTTTTAGTAGATGCCTAAAAAATGAGTATAACAATTGGCAAGGTATATGTTCTTATATTACACGTAAAATGTTGAGTGATAATGAAAAAAATTATAATTATGTTAAGCATTGTAATTATGTTAAGAAATTTGGATCCGTTAACTTAAAAATAATTGTGACACTGGCACTATGTGTTCGCTGTCATATTTTTCTTATCATTAAATAATGCAAAATTGGCTTATATGATACACAATGACATAGTGTTATGCATATTAATTATTCCACATCCTCTTAATCACAACATATTTTACAAATTGAACTCAAAAAGGAGGTTTTGGGATAGTGAAATCATTAGAATAGTTTGAAATTTAATTAGGAGCAAATATAAGATATGTGTATAAATGTCGTAGTCTAAACTATAAGCAAATATTTAATGATAAATAATGACGCAACACACAGTCTGAGCTTTGAAAATTAAACTACAAAACGAATTGAAATCCATAGCTGGTTAATTATTTTCATAAAAAAATGTTGTCAGACTTGAAAGCAAAAAGAAACTGTTAAACTAAAAGTGAATAATTGAGTCATGGTGATTGATTACTCAAATTATTAATCATCATTCAGTATGCATGCTGTTAACAAGGTGATTAATTAGGTCAGTTGTGTCGAAATAAATAACTAAATAAATCAAATACATTAATAGCCGGTATAATATGATTGGACTTATTCAACAAAATACTTAATTAATTGGAGTCTACCCCATTATAGTTAATACATTTAGTGTAAATTATGCAGCCATCATTAAAGAAAGTTGGACCTTTGGAAAATAATTTTAAGAATTAATAAATATTTATTTTTTCTTGAAAAGTCAATACTATAACGTTGAAAACAAAACAAGCATGAAATAATTAATGCTTTTTTTTTATCAAAAATTAAATAATTAATCGTCGTTTCTTTGAGAATTACCAAACAGCGGCCTTATTATTTTTTTGTAAAAACAACTATCGGGGAATGAAATTATGAAGATTACATACTCGAGATAGTCATAACGGAAGTCTATTAGACCACACATAACAAAAACCATCAGAACCCAACGAATCTAAATAGTGAGCTAGGACATTAAAATCCCTAGACGCATGTCTGCAATATTAAAAGATTCTTGAAATTTTAAAATGTCCGCAATTGTAGGATCGAGCTCATCACGCACAACTTCCTTGGAAAGAAGTTGTACCACCTCAAGCGAATCACACATGATTTCAATCTCTTCCCATTCTTCAAATCCGCCATTTCTAAGCCCCCCAAAGAATTGCACGCATCTAAGCCAAAAACACATTCTTGATGTAGGGGGAAATTAGGATCCCATTCTTTGGAAAACACCCTCTCTATCAACACAAATAAACCCCAACCGTCCCGACCCACTATTCCAGGAAGCATCCGCCCAGAAAATAGCTTTAGTATTGGCCGAGTTCTTGTTCAGATTCCATTCATGACAGATTATGTGAAGCTCGATCTCCTTCCCTGAAACTGCATAGCGATGCGAAAGAGAGAGAGGGAAAGAGAAAGTAAGTGAGTGAGTGAGAGAGAGGGGGAATGGGAGAGAGAGAGTGAGAGAATGGGAGAGATAGGGGGAGAGAGAGATTAATGAATACAATGAGTGAAAGAGAGAGAGAGAAAGAGCAAGAGAGCGAGAGAGTGAGAGAGAATGGGAGAGAGAGAGCGAGAGAGAGAGAGAGCGAGAGAGAGAGAGAGAGCGAGAGAGATGGAGAGCGAGAGAGATGGAGAGCGAGAGAGAGCGAGAGAGATGGAGAGCGAGAGAGAGAGAGACTTATATAGAGAGTGAGAGAGAGAGAGAGAGAGAGAGAGAGAGATAGAGAGAGAGGGAGAGAGAGACGGAGAGGGAGAGAGTGAGAGAGGGAGAGAGGGAGAAAGAGAGAGGGGGAGATTGAGAAAGAGAGAGAGAGGTGGGGACGGAGAGAAAACGAGTGAGAGAGAGGAGAGTGAGAGTGAGATAGAGAGTGAAAGAGAGTGAGAAAGAAAGAGAGGGGTAGAGAGAGAGAGAGAAATATATAGAGAGAGTGAGAGAGGGGAGAATGAGAGAGAGATAGAGGGAGGGAGAGTGAGAGGGAGAGACTAAGAGAGGGTGAGTGAGGGAGAGTAAGTGAGTGAGAGAGACTAAGAGTGGGAGAGAGAGATAGAGAGAGCAGGAGAGCAAGGGAAGGACGAAGAGAGAGGGAGAGAGAAAGTAAGAGAGGGAGAGAGAGAGAGTAAGTGAGTGAGTGAGAGAGAGAGATAATGAGAGAGAGAGCGACAGAGAGTAAGAGAACGAGAGAGAAAGGGAAAGATAGAGACTAATTAATACTGCGAGTGAGAGAGAGAGAGAGAGACTTACATATAGAGAGTGAGAGCGATAGAGACAGAGAGAGATAGAGAGAGCGGGAGAGCGAGGGAGGGAGGGAGGGACGAAGAGAGAAGGAGAGTGGGAGAGAGATAAAGAGAGATAGAGAGAGGGGAGAGTGAGGGTGGGACGAAGAGAGAGGGAGAGAGAAAGTAAGAGAGGGAGAGAGAGAGTGAGAGAGAGAGAGACTTATATATAGAGAGTGAGAGCGAGAGAGACAAAGAGAGAGATAGATAGATAGGTAGATAGGGAGAGAGAGACAGAGAGAGACTTATATAGAGAGTGAGAGAGAGACAGAGAGAGATAGAGAGAAGTAGAGAGGGAGAGAGGGGGAGAGAGAGGGATAGATGGAGAAAGAGAGAGAGAGGTGGGGACGGAGAGAAAGCGAGTGAGAGAGAGGGAGGGGGAGAGTGAGATAGAGAGTGAAAGAGAGTGAGAAAGAGAGAGAGGGGTAAAGAGATAGAGAGAGAGAGAGAAAGCAAGAGAGAGTGAGAGAGAGAGAGAGAGAGTAAGAGAGAGGGAGAGAAATATATAGAGAGAGTGAGAGAGGGAGAGAATGAGAGAGAGATAGAGAGAGAAGGAAAGAGAGTGAGAGAGAGAGAGCAAGAGAGTGGGAGGGAGAGACAGAGAGTGAGAGAGAGTTAGAGAGTGAGAGAGAAAGAGAGAGAGCGAGAGAGAAAGAGAGAGGGAGAGAGAGATAGATAGAGAGAGAGAGATAGATGGAAGGATGGAGAGAGAAGTGAGCGAGAGAGAGTAAGAGAAAGAGAGAGAGACAGCGAGAGAGAGAGGGGGAGAAAGTGTGAGCGAACGAGAGAGAGAGATAGAGAGGGAGGGAGAAAGAGGGAGAGAGAAACAAGAAGAGAGAGAAAAAGGGAGACAGAGGGAGGGAGAGTGAGAATCAGAGAGAGAGAGAGTGGGTGAGGAAGTGACAGAGAGAGGGAAGGAGGAAGGGAGTGAGAGAGAGAGAAAGAGAAAAAGAGAGTTAGAGAGAGAGAGGGAGAGAAAGGGATGAGAGAGAGGGAGAGAGAGAGAGAGTGAAAGAGAGAGCGACAGCGTGAGAGAAAAAGAGAGAGAGAGTAAGAGAGAGAGAGAGAGAGAGAGGGACAACGATAGAGAGAGCAAGAGAGAGAGACAAAGAGTGAGAGAGAGAGAGCGATTGAGAGGGACGAAGAGACGGTTTTCCCTCTCTCTACCATTCTCGCTTTCCCACTCTCCCTATAGATACATAGATACATACATACATATATATATATATATATATATCGTTCTCTCTTTCTCTCTCCGTCTCTCGCTCTCGCTCTTTCTCCCTCACACACTCACTCTCTCTCTCGAGAGGGAGAGCGAGAGAGAAAGAGAGAGAGTGAGTGGCAGAAACTGAGAGAGGGAGAGAGAAAGATTAATATATATATAGAGAGAGTGAGGGAGAGAGAGAGGGAAGGATGAAGAGACAGTTTTCCCTCTCTCTATCTCTCTCGCTTTCCCACTCTCTCCTTATATATACAAAAATATATTTATATATATATCGTTCTCTCTTTCTCTCTCTCTCTCTCGCTCTCGTTCTTTCTCCCTCACTTGCTCACTCTCTCTCGCTCTCTCTCTCCCTCTCCCTCTCTCTTTCTTTCCCTTTCTCTTTCTCGCGCTCACTCCCCGCCCTCTCTCTCTCTCGATAGAGAGAGAGATAGAGAGAGGGAGAGAGGAGCGAGATAGAGAGGGAGAGAGAGGGAGGGAGAGGAGAGAGAGAGGGAGAGTGAGAAGGAGAGAGCGCGAGTGAGTAAGTAAGTGAGAGAGAGATAGATAGAGAGCGAGGGAGAGAGGGATGAAGAGACTAGGTGAGAGAAAGAAAAAGTGAGAGAGAGGGAGAGCGAGAGAGATAGAGTGAGTGGCAGAAACTGAGAGAGGGAGAGAGAAAGAGAGAGAAAGGGAGAGGGAGAGGGAGAGAGAGAGTAAGTGAGTGAGTGAAGAGAGAGAGAGTGAGAGAGAGAGAGATAGATAGATATAGAGAGATAGAGAGAGAGGGAGAGGGATGGAGTGATGAAGAGAGAGGGAGAGGGAGGGAGTGATGAAGAGAGAGGGAGAGGGAAATATATATAGAAAGTGAGAGAGGCAGAGAGAGACATAAAGAGAGGGAGAGAGAGCGAGAGAGAGATTAATAAATATATATATATAGAGAGAGAGAGTGTGTGTGTGTGTGAGAGAGAGAGAGAGAGATAGACAGAGAAAGAGAGTGCGATAGAGAGTGTGAGAGAGAGAAAGAGAGAGAGAGAGAAATATATATAGAGAGAGAGTGAGATAGGAAGAGAGACAGAGAGAGATAGAGAGGGAGGGAGAGAAGGATGAAGAGACTAGGTGAGAGAAAGAAAGAGCGAGAGAGAGGGAGAGCAAGGGAAAGAGAGTGAGTGGCAGAAACTGAAAGAGGGAGAGAGAGAGAAAGGGAGAGGGAGAGGGAGAGAGAGAGTAAGTGAGTGAGTGAGAGAGAGAGTGAGAGAGAGAGAGAGACATATAGAGAGAGATAGAGAGCTCAGTATGCTTGTTCTCCATCCCTATTACATTCAAGGGGAGATCACCATCCCTTTAAAGCAAATTGAATTCCGTGTCTTCCATAAGCGCCAGATTCTGAAAGCCCACCAACCTAGAATTTCATCTTCGTTTAATAGACCCTTAGCCGATGAACAGATATATTTCCACACCAAGAAGAAGTTTTCCCTAACAATATTCTCAGCATGCAAAGATAAGGGGATCCTGAACCAAAAATTGTGACTGAACGGGCATTCGAAGAATAAATGTAAGGCTATTTCATCTTCTTTACTACAAAGAGAGCACATAATATTTGTTTCCATTCTTCTGTTGAGTAAATTCGGTTTAAGGGCTAGATAATTTTTAGAACAACGCCATACGAGATCTTTGATTTTTGGAAGAACTTTAAGCCTCCAAATTTTCTTTCAATAATAAGATTCATCCACTTGATTGCTATTGCTTCCACATGCTAGGTGTCTGAGCTCACCATTATGGAGTAGATTAACTACAATTCCATATCATGTTTTCATAGAATATGTCTCAGCCCTTGAACAAGACCAAATAATCTTATCATTTAAAACATCTGAACTAAGATGGATAGACTGAAAAGCAATAGCATCTTCTCTGCAGAAAATACTATCAAACAAGGAAGAGTTCCATGTCTGATTAGACATAATTAACTGATCAACCTTTGAGAAAATCATATTAGGACTGGTAATGACCCTAAACAGATTAGATATGGGGATCCAAGGATCCTTCCAGATATCCACCATGGAACCATCGCCAATTCTCCAACATAATCCTCGAGTCAGCACCTTTCTTCCTTCTAAAATACTACACCATCCCTGAGAAGGTCTATAACCCAAATTAACTTCCATAAATTTACTTGCTCGAAAATATTTGGCTTTAAGAAATTTGGCATCTAAGGATTTAGGATTCAGGAGAATCCTCCATTCTTGCTTAGCCAACATGGCTATATTGAAGCAATTGAGATCCTTAAAAGCTCGACCACCCTTATCCCTACTAAGAGTCAATTTGTTCCAAGAAGCCCAAGAGACACCAGATTTATCTGATGAAGCTCCCCACCAGAATTTCTCCAACCGAACACACAAATCATCAATGAGAGAAAAATGGAGCTTACAACATGAAATGGCATATAAAGGAATCGTCTGTGCAATAGCCTTAATCATACTTCTCTTCCAGATGTCAACAACCAGCGTTTAGCAAAACCATTGATTTTATTGATAAATTTATCTTTGATAACATTGAATAACTCTTTTTTGGAGAGGCTAAAATTGGTTTTCAAACCAAGATACTTCCCCCACGTCGATGCTCACCTCCATATGTAATATACTTGCCAGATTAGTTTGATCCACCTGAGAAACTTTAGGACTGAAAATAATTTTTCTCTTATGATAATTAATAACCTATCCTGACATCGAACCATAAACCCCAAGAATGTCTACATCTTGCTTGAATTTAGATGCATATGCACGACAGAGTAATAAACTATCATCAGCAAAAAAGAGATGAAAAATAGCAGGACCATCTATCGAGGCTTTATGCCCATGAATACCACCCGAGGCTTCGAAGCGTTCATCAGCGAAGATAAAACTTCCGAACACATGATAAACAAATAAAGAGATAGTGGATCCCTTTACCTCAATCCTCTCTCTGGATAAAATGTATTAGAAACATCACCATTCACAATCACGCTAAATGACACCGTCAGCATACAAAGATATATCCATTTACACCATTTATATGAGAATCACATATGTTTCATAACCGTTATAACGAATTCCCACTCCACCCTATTGTACGCTTTTGACATGTCTAATTTAATAAAAACTTCCTTCCTCCCTTTATTCCTCTGCTTTATGAGGGAATAAAGAATCTGATGAGAAATTAAAACATTATGCCCAATATTCCGACCCTGAATAAAAGCACTTTAGGATTGACTAATTATTTTGTTAATCACCTCCCTCAATCTATTAGCAAGGATTTTAGAGATGACCTTATACACAACATTACACAAGCTAATTGGAAGAAAATCAGTCATACTCTGAGGGCTCTTAATTTTGGGAATTAACGCTATAAATGTGTGATTAAGCTCTTTGGGCATACAAAATTTCTCAAAAATATTTTTAACCAAAACAAGAATATCACCTCTAAGTAGCCCGTAGTGCTACTTGAAGAAGCTTGCTGGGAAGCCGTCTGGGTCTGGGGATTTCACATCTCCAATATTCTTGATAGCCCAATCCACCCTTTCATCCACCATGGGTCTGTCAATGGTGGATTTGAAGAGATCCACAAAGTAAAGCTGGGCTTTGGCCTTAATTTCTTCATGATGAACCATCCAACGACCCTGCTTATTAAGAAACCCATATATTTTATTTTATCTTCTTTTCTCATGAATCTTGAAATGAAATTTTTCGTATTCCTATCACCCACCAAAAGCCTATCCACCTTGGACATATCCCTCCAATATTTCTCCTCTTATAAGAAAGCTTGCCCCAACTTTCTCTCCAACTCTTTAATCATCTCCATCTTCTCAAAATTACCAAAATTAGAATGCATCTCCTTAACTTTATTCTCCAATTCACAAGCCAAATTTTTGGAATTAGCACGTGTCTTATTTTTCCTCCAATTAATCAAATCATTATTGACAAATTAAAGCTTCTTAATGAAATCCCCCCAAGAATTGCGCTTCAAGCATTTCTCTAATGTTTCCTTACAATCCTCAAAATCATGCCACCATCTATTGTACCGGAAGATACGCTTCGACTTAGAATTTTTTTTACCCGTATCAATTAACAACGCCACGTGATCTGACCCCCCCCCCCCCCNCCCCCCCCCCCCCACAAGGATATGCTCCGGTTTACAATTAGGATATCCATGCATCCATGCTTCATTGCTATGGCATCTATCCAATCTAACCTGAATAAAATCATCTTCCAATTTTTTATTAGTCTATGTAGAAGGAACCCCATAATAGCCCAAGTCAAATAATCCACAATCTAAGATAAACTGGAGAAAATTATTTATAATACCTCTGATTATCACCCATTTTTTGAAGGAGTAGAAATAGTATTAAAATCACCACATAATAAACAAGGCTCATTTAATCTGGCAATCCGTCCGTGTAATGTTCTCCATTGGTCCATGCATACTACCTCATTAGTACTAGCGTACACTCTGATCAAACACCATTATTTTTTAAACTCCGGATCATTCACAACTGCTTCAAAAAAAAAGTTGGAGTGCTTACAAATAACCACATTATTAACATCCTTCAATAAAAAAGTCATATCACCACTAAAACCGCGAGAATTAACTATTAGACAGTAGTTGAAACCCAACATACTACGCACCCTCTTAGCCCGACTAACTCCATTTTTAGTCTCGCTTAAAATCACCACATATGAGGAGTGAAGCTTATAAAGCGTCTTCAGACAATGGATTGTCAGGGGGATCCCAGAACCTGACAATTCTAATATAATATTTTCATTGATTATGTTTGGGCCAATTAAGCTTGGCTTCCTCCATCCACAACATAACATCATCCCTGACTCACATCTTTTTCTCCTGTCTAGTAGCCTTCGAGCCATCTTCATCAATCCTTGAATCATCTACACTTCTTTTTAGTCCAGATTGTGAGCCCATGTTCTGGCCCAAAGGACTCAAACTATCATTCCTTCCTCTTTTGCGCACAAAACATTTTTTTCCATTTTTTTCCTCCCCTATTTATCTTGGTCCTCCTTACCTAATCTGTCAATCAACTGCCCAAGAGTGAATGGGTCAGGATTGACACAAATAGGGCCTTACATTTTGTCAGCTTGAAGCTCGTTGGTAGTCTCCACCCCTCAACTATTATGTTGACCATATTATCTTCCTCTTTAAACAAAAAATACTTTCTTCATAGGGATGTCTTTAGATAAAACGACATCCCTTGAATCTAGGCCAACATTATCACCACCAAAATTATTCCCAAAATTTTCTCCATTATTAGTGCAGATATTATCCTCAACGGCACCAGAATCATGGATTTTCTCCATCGCATCGTTTGAATTTAAATCTTCTGTGATCTTGTCCTTCGTGCAATCACATACCGAGTTTCTCTAATTTCGGGTTGGAATTATTGTCAGTTCGGCTGAATGTGTTCATCGGCACTCGTCTTCTTGAGATTATCTTGACACCCATCTTCCTCCATCTCGACCATGGCTGGGATAAGATTTGGCTCTTCATCGTTCAGAACTCCTCCTTTCTACAACTCCGAAAATGGACATTCATAGCCACCTACAGGGTAAAACTTACTCAGATCTACCTTAGGCTTAGACATAACATGTATCGTCAGGCTAGAAATCTCCTAGGTTCCTTGCTCTGGGAATGACTATGCTTGTAGTCCTCATCTGAAGATGATCGATCATCATAATCCCTAGCCGTAGGATTCCCATCTTCTATTTTCAAAACTACTCCTCCACTTCCCTCTTCTTCTATCTCTGAACTGATCTGTTCTACCTCTGGAATCATTAAAATTGAACCTGTTATTATTGAACTTCCACGCAGAAAAAGTCGATGCTTTTATACTGTCATCGTACATCCCTTCCTTAGGACCACTATTCACCTCGTTCTCCTTATCCTTACACACCATCTCTGTATGTGCGATCCTACCACATAAGCCGCAAAATCGTGGTAACCATATTTAAAGCTACACTAATGTTTCGGCCATCAAAGTTAATTACCGAACCTCTTTGGAGAGGTTTAAAGATATTGATTTCAACTTTAACGCGGATAAATCTTTTTAGCTCGACTCCATCTATATGCCTTACTTTGCCCATCTTCCTTCCAAGAATAGCACCGACTTTGTTATTCCTGTATTCGAAAGGTAACTGATCCAAAAGCTATCCCAACAAAAAGCATGAGACTCAAAGTTCAATCCCTGACTCCATTGCTTGACAATAATCTGAAATCGATCTTTGTCAATCTCCACAAAACGTATTTCGTCACCAACATTCCACCCCTTTGAAAGTGCTCGTCTCAGACCTAGAAGATTATATTTCCTCGAAGCATATAATCTACCTTGAATACTCATACCACAACTCTGATTTCTCCAAAAGTAGCCTCACGAGGAATAACAACCTCCTCGCTTTCCTCCGTCAGTTTCCAAGTGCCTAACTTTCTCATAAGATTCTGATCAGTGCGACCATTGATAGAATCAATATTCTCATCTGCCTCCATGGAGTATCACAAAGTGAAAAATACATCAGAAGAATTCACACTAAAAACGGAACAAGAAGGAAAAAGGACAACTTCTCCCTTCACGCAGAGCGGAAGACAACTACTTGAATTTGAGATTCAATAAACTAAATAGCTGCCATATTGAAGATTTGTTTTTTGTTAACTAGTAATATTGTGCCATTAATTAAATGAAATTAATTAATTAATTAATCATAAACTGTAAATTTATCCACCCGTTCCTCAAAGTTAATTAATCATATACCAAATATAATTTATGAATTCATTAACATTAATACATCGAATAGCGTATCAATGATGATCAAGAAAAATGTTTATATATCTTTTACGAAGTCGGACAATTAATTCAACACCACGTCACTTAGAGAACTGATTAGAAGTACTTCTTCCCAAATAAGCTTTATGCTAAGGGAGAGCTAGTTTGTTTTATCGCTTAAATCAAGGGACAATCTCTTGAAAAAAAAAATGAAACTCGAGAGACAATCTCCTAATTCTCAACAATTTTCTTACGAAGTGAGTAGAAACTAATTTAAGAAAATGGCTAAATTCAACCCGTCAACTTTGGGTCACTAACAATTTAACACCTACCTACTTTGAAATGGACAAAATTGGTCCACCAATTTTCATGTCATTCAAAATTGGTCATTTATGGCTCAATTTCATCATTTTTTTCCACAAACTACAGTGAAAGAGGCAAAAATTTAATTGACTAACAGTACGTGATAAATTAGCAATAGAACTTCAGAAGATAAAAAAAACTTACTAACGGTAGAGAATTGACGGAATTAATGAATTGACGGAATTAATGACGTGGATGACCAAATTTGCATATTTGAAAATTGAAGGATTAATTCTTCTCATTTTCAAAAAATTTAATAATAAATTACTAATAACAAAAAATTTAAGAATGTAAGTTGAATTATTAACATAAAAAAGTTTAAGAGTGTCATTATTTTGATTTTTGAAGCCTCTAAACATTGACACATGTGCTAAATACACACTAAGTGTAGTGGTTGAAACCTATAATTCTAAATGGTAAAAAACGCATGATAATTATATAATTACTTATATTTAAACATTTAAAAAAGCTATATGATTTTTATATGAAAATATATTGATTGCGTTATTTTTTTGTATATTTGTTAGCATGTAATTAAGGTCAAAATTAACAAAAAGAGTATATGGTTGTCTCTTCATTAAAGTTTAGAACTTTCCGAAATTTTTCTAAAATTTAGAAGAAGTACTCCCATGACATAAAAATAATAGTGTTTTTCTATTTAATACTAAATTAAATTCATATTCATAACCAAGTTGGTAAAGACGTATATCATTCACATATAATTCCATATTATACCGCCCGTTTCAGAATATCTCAAAGATATAGAATTATACGCGTATTTTTAGTCATGACTTATTATAAATAATTGATATTACCAAAGTATTTTCTTATATCAAGAAATTATTGAAATTAAAAAGGAGAAAATGTTTAGGCAGGTCAAATCATGACATGTGGAAGTCTATGACAAATCGCATCATTATATTCACGCAAAGGCAGTGTTTGTTTGTTCGGTCATCTAAAGAGTCGTTTGACGGTACATAATGACTTCTGAGACGTACAAAAAGCATCAACATCCAAACGCGTCTCTGGAGGTCTGGCCTCTACCAATCTCAAGCTTCTGATCTCTACCTTGCAAGCTTTTGCCGTGAGCTTCTGGTCTTAAGACTCATTCCCACCCTTCTCTTTGGTCCAATCAAATCTGACTCATTGGGAAATTCCTGTAGCGTTTCACTTTCCATTCACCATGCTTTTTACTCTCACTGAAAAATCACCATAAACCCAAAAAAGATTATATAAAAGTATTGCTTTTATCCTCAGCCAACGCGTTTTCAAATAATTGGGAGTCTAAATCAGATTTCAAGTAGGAGAACATGGTCTTTTTATTCCTACCCATATCTTAATTTTGCTCAAGTATATTCAATTTCTGCTTCTGCGATAGTTTCTAAGCTTGATTTGCACTGGTTCTACTTTGTTCGTGCCTAAACTCGTCGAAAACTCATCTGGGTTTGTCTTAGTGTGACTGGAATAGCTTTGATTATAACGTCAATGGAGGAGATTTGGAAGTTCACTTGGTTCCGGGATCGATTAGGAGCGATTGGGTTGGTGTTATTGTGTTTATTGTGTCCGAATTTCAGTTTATGTTGGTCGCTGAATAATGAAGGTATTTCCATCTTTATCCGCTGTTTGTTTCTCGGTGAAATTGTGGGGAAGTTGTATAAAATGCTCAGAAATAGTTTCTCCTTTGCAGGTTTGGCTCTGCTGAAGTTCAGGGAAAAAGTAGTGAATGATCCCTTTGGCGCTCTATTGAATTGGAACGATGAAGATGGGGAGGTTGAGCCATGCTCTTGGTTTGGCGTTGAATGCTCAGATGGAAAAGTCGTAGCTCTGTAAGCGTTTTCTCCCCCTCTTTCTTAATCTTCTTTCTTTGTGATTTTGCCTCTGATTCTTAGAGACTATTAGAACATGCTCAGAAAATATTCATCTTAGCTGTGCTTTTGAATTTCTAATCCTGATACTATTGATTAACCAAATTTTCCCCCGAAACGATGAGATTTTTTATACAAATTTGTTGCAATATTTCGACTTATATGTCTCTTGAAGTTGATTTTGGAATTGGATGTTTTCTATGTACAGAAACTTGAAAGATCTTTGTTTGGAGGGAACATTGGCTCCTGATATCAAGAACTTAGCCCACATAAAATCTATGTAAGTACTCAAACTAATTAAAAAACTTCCCTGCTTGCTAATTCGTAGTTTCTGCAAGTTTCGAAGTCTTCATTTACTTTGAATAATTCCTGTATGCTCATTAAAACTATCTTTCATCTCTAGCATTCTGCGAAACAACTCTTTTACCGGAAACATCCCTGTCGGAATTGGTGAACTGAAAGAGTTGGAGGTTTTAGATTTAGGATACAACAACTTTTGCAGACCCCTTCCGGCGGACCTCGGCAGTAATCTCTCACTTGGAATCCTGTATGTTGTTGTAAATTCTGATAAATTAAAAATGTTATGTTTTTTCTTATGTTCTTGTTTTCTCATTTTCCTCTGATGACTTGGTTTTATACGACTATGCAGTCTTCTGGATAACAATAGGCTTCTTGGTAGATTATCTCCTGAAATTTATGAACTTCAGCTGCTTTCTGAATCGCAAGTAGATGAGAATCAGCTAGCTAATGCAGCTAAAATATCATCTTGCAACAAGAGATCCCTCTCATGGTATGTCATTGAAATCGATCTGATCTCTGAGTTGATAGATTACATAAAAAACAAGAGATTCATACAGTTTTTTGTTGTTCTCCATATAGGATTACTTTAGCGTCAATTGAAACTATAGAATCAAACTCATAAAATGAGTTAGCTTATTTCTATTCTCAGAAGTAAAACCATTTTATTACAAAAAACATGACCTTAGTGTTAGAGATAAATGGATTCCCCCTTTTCTCGCAGGATCTTCAAACTTTAAAATTGTTCTTGAATTTTCATGGTGACTCTGGCCATCTTTATGATTAGGAAACTAATTTTTTTCTGCTTTTAGATGTTTAATTAATTGTGGGACTTCTGTGTTTGGTAGGCATACTCCCCTAACAGAAGGTGCCACTCGAAGACAGTTAAAGGCTGCATCCATTGATTTACGTAAATTATTATTTCCACCTGACCTTGAAATTGCTCCATCATCCATGGAAGCACCTTCCCCTTCGCCATTTTCACCATCCGCATCGCCATCTCCTCCTGGATCTCCTATACCTGAACCAGTCTCCCCTTCGCCATCTCCACAATCTGAGCCTCCATCTCCTGCTTCTGAATCTGCTTCACCTGAGCAAGGCCAAAATCAAACTCCTTCAACTGGTTCTGATTCAGTGCCTCCGCCCTCCCAGCAATCTGCACCATTAGTTAAAAAATCCTCGACTAATGTCGTAATTTTGGTTGGAAGCATAGCAGGCTCAATATTTCTTTTGATTTGTGCTGTTGGCGTATATCTCTGCGTGAGCAACAAGGCAACAGTTAGACCTTGGGCCACAGGATTAAGCGGACAGCTCCAGAAAGCCTTTGTCACTGGTAATTCGTCTTCCCAACGGTGAAAAAAGAACAAAAAACGTCTCTCGAAGTGTTAATTATGTGGTTATTTCTGTGGCTGCCTTATACCCATCATACTAACCTGACATAATTGCTGGTTTTAATACGTTGCAGGTGTGCCAAAGCTTAAGAGATCAGAGCTTGAGACAGCTTGTGAAGATTTCAGTAATGTAATTGGGTTTTCACCATTTGGCACGGTGTACAAAGGTACATTATCTAGTGGAGTTGAAATAGCTGTGGCGTCTGTTGCAGTCAAGTCTGCCAAAGATTGGTCCAATAGTTTAGAAATTCAGTTTAGGACGAAGGTATGCAATAAACCATATTCCACTTCAAATGATTTCTTTGCCAATAAACGAAAATTTCTCGCTCTATATCAAGATATCTAACTTCTTATGAGCTGCTATGTCTTAGATTGACTCATTATCGAAAGTGAACCACAAAAACTTCGTCAACCTTCTTGGTCATTGTGAGGAAGAGCAGCCTTTCACTAGATTGATGGTTTTTGAATATGCTCCCAATGGAACACTATTTGAGCATTTACACAGTAAGTGTCAACCCTATTTTTTTTATCGTTATGTGAACGAACCATCATACATATGCTATAATCTAGAGAGATTTCGGTGATTTTAGACTATTGGTTTGATTTTAACCAAATGTGTCTAGAAAATACTTTCTGCTAGATCCTAACATAGCATTGTTGATTAACACTTGCTATACTGCAGTGTGAAATATATACCCGATAGACAAAATGGTCTAGCACACACCAAGTTAGTAGAAAATTTTCAAATAAAAGAGACAACTTAGTCATTTCCTAGTAAAAAAGACCAAATTTCATTAAAAATAGACCTGGAGTCCAAAGATTGTTTTTGTAATTATCAAGGTCTACCCATGAAAAACACTTTTCATAATCTTTAATTTGGTTGTTTATGTGCAGTAATAGAAGCCGAGCACTTGGACTGGAGAATGCGATTGAGAATAGCGGCGGGCCTGGCTTACTGCCTTGAGCATATGCACCAGCTGAATCCTCCCATAGCTCATAACAACCTAACCTCTTCAGCTGTCACTCTCACAGAAGACTATGCAGCAAAGCTTGCAGAATTCAGCATATGGAATGAAACAGCTGCTGCCAAAAGGGAATCAGCTGGCTCAAATCTCGAAATATCAATCCCGGGAACCCCCGAAAGCAATGTTTACAGCTTTGGGGTATTACTGTTTGAAATGATGACGGGGAGACTCCCGTATTGTGTAGACGATGCTTCGGGTGAAGACTGGGCATCGGATTACTTGGGAAGGGGGAAACCACTTGAAGAAATAGTGGATCCAACTCTGAAATCATTCGAAGAAGAAAAGTTAGAGCCAATCGGTGAAGTGTTGAAATCATGTACAAATCCTGATCCAATACAGAGGCCAACAATGAGAGAAGTGAGTGCAAGATTGAGATCAATAACTGGGATATCACCTGATGAAGCAATCCCTAAACTTTCTCCACTTTGGTGGGCAGAGATTGAGATTTTGTCTTCTGAAACTCGCTGAAAAAACTGATCATTTAGATTCAAATTATGATCAAAACTAGTACTCTTCTGTCTTCTTGAGTTGGCTGCTGGTGCATATTGTCTGTAATTATGATACCATAAGAAGTTTTGCTTGTATATAATATGTAGGGGAATATTTGATATCATTTTTAAATTCTTTTCTTTAATTTTGGGGTTTGGTTTAGATTTCCTTTCTGGAAGTGCGCCCAGAAGGAAGTGCACAACAAAAGCCATAATCTTTAGTCTCTACACCAAGTTAATAAGAGTTTTATTTGTTCTTTTGAACAAGATTCAGTTTTCTTTTTTACTGATCCCATATACTTCAATATACTTCACTGAAAGTCCTTGTCTTGGAGTGGAGTTCCTCATAGTTAGATGAGATATAGAAAAAAAAAACTTGGGACTTTGAGGTTAAGCTTTTCTTGGAATATGTTTTAGTTTTAAAACTAGTGCATGACAAGATGAATACTATGTCGGTCGTGTATCAGCTAAGTTATAACATATCTTTAACCAAAAAAGAAAATCTAAAGCAGTGACTGTAATAGCTCATATAATGGCAACACTTTCTCAAATCCCACTTCCAATTTGAAAAAAGAAAATCCAAAATAGTAGCTTTGGCACATTGGGTTTTCTGTGTTCCCTCTGTGAGGGAGACTAAGATTTTTGTTTGTAGTCAATAAAGAATTGTACTATATTTATCAGATTTTTGCTTGTAGTCAATAAAGTATTGTACTATATTTATCAGATTTGACTAGCCTACATTATAAAAAATTAAATAGTACTGTCGTGTTTAGTATTGTATCAGTTGAAAAATTATATTACTTGTCTATAACACCCCTCTTCATGTTTAAAATCACCAAATTTTCTCATTAAATCTGTAACAAAACAAATAATCATTTGGAAAGGGTTTTAACCAAGCTTCTACGCTTCAGTATCTCCTGTATCGAAAAGTATGTTGGGAAAACCACTCTTCTGCACTCAACTCAATTCTCAGCTCCGCTGATACATTCACGCCCATACCACTATAAACCGCGGCCGAAACTCCCGAAGCAACATATGCAGAAGAGCCCAATGAAGCTGTGCAAGACACAAGTGAGGCCCAACCCAAACCAGAGTTTGCCTGTGTGTGGAAACCTCCCAGCTGGATGAAGGATTTCATCACTTAAGTGTTGGGTCCTTTTTACACTCACACATACCTTCTTATGCCCTTTGCTAGAATATGCTTAATATCTTAAGTTATTTTGTTAAAGTAGACCCATAAACTAATCATTTTATGAAAATGAACTCTTACATTAATTTTCGTTTATCTTGACTCCTGGCCCACATTCAATTTGAAATCAAATTATGAAGTTACAAAAAACCTCCTTCACGAATTTCAAATGACGACTTGAAAAAAAATATGATTACACGAAACTCCACCCCTTCGTCTTACTGTTACTCTCTCTCTCTCTCTCTCTCGAAGTCGCAACATCTCTCTCTCTCTCTCTCTCTCTCTCTCTCGAAGTCGCAACATCTCTCTCTTTCTCTGCATATGCTCGAGTCTTTGTTTCCCACAACAAGGTAAGTTTTCGGGTTTATGAGTTTTGTTATGGATTCTGAGGTGTTTTTCCTGGGTTGAGATTTTTTTGGGTTTCTGAGGGTTTTTTTTTCTGGATTTCTGCGTTTCTATTTTTTGTGGATGTCCGAATCATAACAAGATTGATTTTTTTGGGTTTCTAATATTTTTTGTTTAGGTTTCTGAGTTTTTTTCTATTTGGGTTTCTGATTGTTGTTTTCTGGGTTTCTGAGTTGTTGATCTTGGTAGGTGTCTATTTTCTGGGTTACACTAGGGTCGTGTACCCCTCGTGTAGTCTACACATGGGTCGTGTAATCCTCGTGTAGGCAACGCGACGACTATATGGGGGATGAACAAGAATTGTGTAGGCTACATGAGGACTACACGAGGGTCGTGTAAGCCTCATGTAGCCTACATGAGGAATATACCAAGATCGTGTACCCCACGAGGACTATACGAGCATCATGTACACCTCGTGTAATCTGTACGAGCATCATGTACACCTCATGTAGTCTACACGATGACTACACGAGCATCATGTATATTTCTTGATCTTATATTTTCCTTGAATATTCTACACGATATGGCTCTATCAAATATACAACTAAGATACGTCCATGACGTTAACACAATTCCAAAAGCAAATGTCAATGCAAAGTGCAATACCCACTACAAAAAGGTTATCAAGACCAAGTTGATAGCTCCTCAACTCTCCCTATTTAGGGAGACATGCTTTGGCCATCTCATTGATCTCCCAACCCTAAAGATTTCAGCAACTGTTTGCCACCAGTTACTGGCTAAGGAGACCGAATATGTCAACGGAACTCCATCTGAGGAGGAAATCTGATTTCTTATCAATGGGAACCACTGTGCTTCTCCAAGAAGGAATTCTCGTTGATGACCGGACTAAACTTCGGTGAAGCCCAGGATGAGAAGAAGACCTGTTGCTCTCTGATCTGTACTTTCCCAAAGCCCAATACATAATCACGGCTGAGTTAGAGGAGAAGTTTAAAAACTATGAATATAAGTCAGATTCTGATAGGGTCAAGATGACTCTGATTTATTTGCTAGAGCATTTTGTGTTGGGGACGGAGAACCGTACCCTAATTGAGAAGAGATGGTTGGGTTTGGTTGACGGCCTTGAAGTGTTCAATCAATATCCGTGGGGAGATCTCTCATTCTCCAAAACAATGAAATCATTATTAGGAGAGAATATATGTTGGTGAATTATGTTGACAAGTTAATTTATATTACTTTCACATATATTGATTTATATTTATTGTATTTTTAGTTGACAGTTATTTCATTGGTCCCTACTGAGGAGGAAGAAGAAAAAAAGATTATGGAGATCAATAGTATGAGAGAATGTATGATCAAAATCATTTTCCACCCTTCTTTTTCTTGAACACGGACCTCGTGTTGTCATCATGTAGACTACACGATGGTTACACGGACCTCGTGCAATCATCGTGTAGCCTACACGATAGTTACACTGATCTCGTGAAGTCATCGTGTAGTCTACACTAATCTCGTATAGTCTACAAGATGACTACACGAGGTCCATTTAACCATCGTGTAGTCTACATGATAACTACACGAGGTCCATATGACCATCGTGTAGTCTACACAATGACTACACGAGGTCTGTGTAACCATCGTGTAGTCTACACGATGACTACACAAGGTCCATGTAACCATCGTATAGTCTACACGATGATTACACGAGGTCCGTGTAACCATCGTGTAGTCTATACGAAGACTATACGAGGTCCATGTAACCATCGTATAGTCACATTTTTCTGTTTTGTCTACTTAATATTACATGGTTTTTTAGTCGACGCCTCCTCCATCACCCTTTCGAGTAGAATATGAGGCTAAAGAGGAGGAGGGGGCCATTAAAAAGGAAGATGAGAAGAAGAAGATGTTCGAAGAGGCTATTGAAAAAATATAGGAGAAGAAAGTTGTGTCCAAGAAGTTCAGTGGACATGAAGATTGGGTGAGAAAATGTCTGATTGGAATGGACCAAAAGATCACTTCAATGGATAAGAAGATTATGTCCATGCAATCAGACATTTCCTTTACAATTTTCCAAATTAAAATTTTGATGGATCATCTAGTAACATCGAGACCACATGATTACTCATTTTTTCATCGATCTACCATGATAATTGCTAGCGACGGGGAGGATATAAAGATTGAGAAGGAGGTTGAAAAAATGAAGAAGCAGAGAAGGATGAAAAAGTAAAAGATATGGTAGTGAAGGAAGAAGAAGAGGAGATGGTAGAGAAGGAAGAAGAAGAAGAGAAGGAAGAAGAAGAAAAAGAAGAAAAGAAGGTCTAATAAGGAGGAAGAAGAGAAAGAAGGTAATAAGGAGGAAGAAGAAGAAGAGGAAGAAGAAGAGGAAGAAGAAGAAGAGGAAGAAGAAGAAGAGGAAAGAGGAAGAAGAGGAAGACGAAGAAGAGGAAAGAGGAAGAAGAGGAAGACGAAGAAGAGGAAAGAGGAAGAAGAGGAAAGAGGAAGAAGAGGAAAGAGGAAGAAGAGGAAAGAGGAAGAAGAGGAAGACGAAGAAGAGGAAAGAGGAAGACGAAGAAGAGGAAAGAGGAAGAAGAGGAAGACGAAGAAGAGGAAAGAGGAAGAAGAGGAAGACGAAGAAGAGGAAAGAGGATGAAGAGGAAGACGAAGAAGAGGAAAGAGGATGAAGAGGAAGACGAATAAGAGGAAAGAGGATGAAGAGGAAAGAGGAAGAGGAAGAGGAAGATGAAGAGGAAGAAGAGGAAGGGGAAGAAGATGAAAAGGAAAGGGGAAGAGGAAGAGGAAGATGAAGAGGAAGAAGAGGACGGAAAAAAAAAAGAAGTGGAAGAGGAAGATGAAGAGGAAGAAGAATAGGAAGAAGAAGAGGAAGAAGAGGAAAGAAGAGGAAGAAGAAGATGAAGAAGAAAGAAGAAGAGGAAGAAGAAGAACAACAAGAACAAGAAGAAGAATAAGAAGAACAAGAAGGACAAGAACAAGAACAAGAACAGGAACAACAATAATAAGAACAAGAGCAATAGCAAGAACAAGAACAAGAACAAGAACAAACAGATGAACAAGAATAAGAACGAGAACAAGAACAAGAACAAGATTTCACAACTCTATTCTTTAATTGTCTGACTATAAATTCTGCAAGAATATTAGGGTGTCCATAAGGGTTTTCAATTCTTGTAATAGCAATGTTGAGTTTTCGGATCACAAAATTGAATTCTTTTTTTACATTCATCTGTAATTCTTCGATTCTTCGAGATCCGCCTTCTATTAATAACTTTGGGAATCCCATATAGATTATCACCTAAAGGAGAAAGAGAAGGAGAAGGAGAAGAAGAGGAAGAAGAAGAAGAAGGAGGAGGAGAAGGAGAAGAAGAAGAAGAAGAAGAATAAGGAGAAGAAGAAGAAGAACAAGAACGAGAACAAGAACGAGAAGAACAAGAACAAGAAGAAAAAGAATAAGAAAAATAAGAACAAGAAAAAGAACAAGAATAAGAAGAACAAGAACAAGAACAACAAAAAGAAAAAAACAGAAGAAGAAGAAGAAGAACAACAACAACAACACCAACAAGAACAAGAACAATAATAAGAACAAGAACAAGAACAAAAACATGAACAAGAACAAGAACAAGAAGAACAAGAACAAGAATAATGAGAAGAACAAGAACAAGAACAAGAACTAGAAGAAGAACAAGAACAAGAACAAGAAGAACAAGAACAATAAGAACAAGAACAAGAAGAACAAAAAAAGAACAACAAGAATAAGAACAAGAACAACAAGAGCAAGAACAACAAAAACAAGAACAAGAAGAACAAGAACAAGAACAACAAAAACAAGAACATGAAGAACAAGAAGAACAAGAACAAGAACACGAAGAACAAGAACAAGAACAACAAGAAGAAGAAGAACAAAAGGTTGCATCGATAAACAAAATTGTCTATCGATGGAGAAGAAGAAGAGCTTGTCTGCCTTGGTGAACTTGGTAAGAGGAAGATAAAAAAGATCTCGGGTCCTAGAGTCACCTAATTGGGAAACCGAAAAGGTTGAAAAGAAAAAACAGCGAAGGAAAAAAGCTAATGAGAATATCGTTGCCAAAATGGACTCCAAACCTTTTCAAGCATATGATGATGTATCTTCTGAGGATGAAGCCTGTTTTAAAGCATGGTTCACCTCCCTAAGGGAAAAGTAAGTTTTGTAATTTTTTTGTACATTTTTTCTTCGTGTAACCATCGTGTCGGCTACATGATAGTTTCACTGACCTCGTGTATCCATAGTATAGTATACATGATGGCTACATTGATCTTGTGTAGTCTTCATATAGTATTCATGATGGTTATACTGATATCGTGTAGCCATCGTGCATACTACACGATGGTTATACTGACATCGTGTAGACTACACAATGGTTACACGATATCAGTGAAACCATCGTGTAGACTACATGATGACTACGTGAGATCCGTGTAATCATCGTGTAGTAAACCAATCGTGTACCTAACTATGATCAATAATTACGTTGTACAGGAACGAGAACGTAGAAGTTGGATTTTTCACCGTTGACCTTACCTGGTTCAAAAAACTAGTCTCTTCACCTTATCAATAGCTTGAGTCAGATGTAAGAAATTATTTGTAATCTTTTTTAATGTGGTATTTAACATAATTATATATACATTAACTAATATTTATTACATTGCAGCATATCAATGCATACATGGAGCTAATGAAGAGGGATTTGCAAGAATATAAACCCTCAAATCAGAATCAGTGTTGGTGATTTGTTTTTGCAAGTAAGTATGCTTTTTTTACTTAATGAACTACACATCGTAGTCTACGGGCCACGTGTAAACTTCATATAGACAACATGACGCCTTCACTGACCTCATGTAGACTTCATATAGACTACGTGAGGCCTTCAAGGACCTCGTGTAGACTTCATGTATTCTACATGAGGCATTCACGGGCCTCGTGTGAATTTCGTGTAGTCTTCATGACCATTTTCTATTGACGTTGAGGATTTAAATTTTTTCTCGTGACATTACAGGAGAACATGTCTGGCCGAATTACTGAGTTTGAGCAAGATCCCGCATGTTGGGATATTAACGTTGATGATCAGCTTCGGTACCTAGTTCTCGGCTTGCAGACAAATTTTGAAAGGAGCTGGGAACAGTCGAATAAGGTTATCTTTCCAATGAATGTGAACCGCGGTCGTTGGATTGCGGTTGATCTTGATTTGATTGGCCAGTGTATTCGTATTTATAACTCCATGAACACGCCATGTCAACGCTCCTTGTACATTGAAATAATGAAACCATTCATGAAGAATATCTCTCGGCCAGCTCAAATGATGAATATTATGAGAGAAGATAGGAGGTTAAACCCAAAAATGAATGGAAATATGATATCATAAAGTGTCCACAATAAGAGAATGGGTTAGTGAAATATATATTTTTTGAAAATCCACTTAAAATTTCATACATATTATTTAATTGTGTTTTTGCATTTCATGTGTTTTGTAGGTTAGATTGGGGGGTACTTATCCTTAAGTTTGTCGAAGCCCTTGCATATGGGAAGAACCTCCAAGAAATAACTCAACAACAAACGCCAAAATATCAAAAACGAATTGTAATTGAGTTATTTGCACGTGGCAATGTTGTACCGAAATAATATGAATATATTTTATGGATTTTTATTTTATTAAATTGTGAATTATGGATCATAGAAATATACTTGTGTTTGTTATTTAATAATGTCATAAAGTTTAATTAGCATGCATAAATCTTACATGATGCCCGTGAAGTTCTTGTGTAGTCTACACGATGACTACACGATGCCCGTGAAGTTCTAATGTAGTCTACACGATACCCGTGAAGTTCTAATGTAGTCTACACGATGTCCGTGAAGTCATCGTGTAGCTTACATGAATCTTACACAAATCTCATGAAGTTCTTGTGTAGTCTAAATGATGTCCGTGAAGTCATCGTATATTCTACATGAATCCTACACGAAACCCGTGAAGTTCTTGTGTAGTCTACACGATACCCGTGATGTTCTAGTGTAGTATACACGATGACTAAACGATGTTCGTGAAGTCATCGTGTAGCCTACACGATGCCCGTGAAGTTCTAATGTAGTTTATACGATGAGCACACGATGCCGGTGAAGTCATCGTGTAGCCTACATGAATCCTACATGAATTCCGTGAAGTTCTCGTGTAGTCTACACGATGCCCATGAAGTTCTAGTGTGGTCTACACGATGACTACACGATGCCCGTGAAGTCATCGTGTAATCTACACGATGTTCGTGAAGTTCTAGTGTAGACTACACGATGACTACACGATCCCGTGAAGTCATCATGTAACCTACATGAATCCCGTGAAGTTCTAGTGCAGTCTAGATGATGCTACACGATGACCACACGATGCCCGTGAAGTCATCGTGTAGCTTATATGTCCTACACGAATCCTGTGAAATTCTCGAGTAGGATACAGGCAGGCTAATTAAACTTTATGACATTATTAAATAATAAACACAAGTATATTTCTATATTAATATTTAATTTAAGTCAACAAAGGTCATTATTTATGTTTAAGTGGCTTTATCATCCCGTTGAGATAGATGAATTTGATTTCTGCAAGTTTGTCGGTTGTGGCCAATTTGCCGACAACGTTTGCACTTTTTTCTCACTACTTCATCACCTCTAGATGGAATTCTATATGTCCTAGGTCTGCCACTTTGTCACCTCGTTATAGGTGGCAGTATCACTTTTTCATGAACCTCCTAGCTGATGACCCAATCTGCTTGATCCCCGAGAGGAAGTATTGTTTCCGCATACGCAGCAATTAAAGCCTCATTTTTGTAGAACCTCGAACACATATTGTATGCGGAAATACGCTACCAACATGCAGCCAACGCAAGCATGCATGGAACCCAATCTTAAGACTTGTAAGATGCAAGTTTACCACTACTCCCCTACCCACACCCGCAACACAAAACTCGTGGATGTCAGAAGGAACAAGATACTTCTTATTAAGCTCAGTCTCAACCCATCTTTCATTTGTAAGGTGATTTGATAGGCATTCGTCCGTTGTTCATAGAACCACCATTGTAACATGTCACGGATATGTTCTATATGGCATGTAATGGGAAACTTTCTAGCATCCTTCAAAACCCCATTCAAACATTCTACGATGTTTGTAGTCATTATACTGTATCGTCTTCCATCAAAACGGGAGCGTGCCCACCTCTCAACTCCTCCCACCAACACGTATTGCGAAATATCTGGAAATGCATATGTAAAATGAATCATCAGTCGTTCAAATTCTAATTGACGGTATGCCTTTGCTGCTTTCAAAAACAATGCAACCGCATCTTCCTTTTTATAAATTGATTTGATATTTTGGACTATATGGAATATACAAGCTCCATGAAGCGCATTGGGAAAGACAATTTGTATAGCATTTAGTATACTTGTATGCCTGACGGATATAAATACCATGTCTTTCGGATCACCAATTACATCGTGAAGTTTACCAAAGAACCATTCCCATAAATCATTATTTTCTGAATCTACAATTGCAAATGCAATGGGATATACTTAGCTGTTCTCATCCTTTGCTGTTGCAACAAATAATACCTCTTTGCATGGATTTTAAGGTGGTTGCGTCAACAATAATGACAAGTCGTAAACAGCTGAAAAATCCACGAACAGAGGGTCCGAGAGCCAAGAAAAAATATTTAAAATGATCTTGTTCATCGGTCTCTGTGTTTTGTTGGCCCTGAAAAATATTTAATGTTGTTGTATTAAAATCGACAAAGAACATAATGGATAGGATGTGTACACGAGGTCCGTGTAACCATGGTGTACACTACACGATAACTACATGAGGTCTATGTAACCATCGTGTAAACTACACGATCACTACATGAGAGTCGTGTAACCATCGTGTAGACTACACGAGATCCGTGTAACCATCGCGTAGACTACACGAGATCCGTGTAACCATCGTGTAAATTACATGCCGGATATACGAGGCTCGTGTAGTACAATAAATGAACTTCAAACAACGTTACAGAAAGAAGAAAACAAATAAATATTCCTAGAAAACTCATGAAAGTGAAAAACCCATGAAAGAATGAAGAAGACAAGTAAATATTTTCAGAAAGAAGAAAACAAAACTTATACATGTCCAAGAGAGAAGAACTAGCAATCATTCGCCGTTGTAGGAAGAAAGAAGAAGACGAAGAAGAAGACAAAGAAGGAAGAAGACGAAGAAGAATACGAAGAGGAAAACGAAGAAGAAAATGAAGAATAAGTAGAAAAATGAAAAAGAAGGAGAAATGGGATGGGATAGGTAGGGAGGTTTTGAGTGTTAAGTGAGTAGACCATAACCTTTGATTGGATAGCTTGTAAGAAGGGCAATGGAGGAAAAAATGAAAAAGTGAAGAAAAAGTGGGTCAAGGTTCAAAGTAAGAGAAAATTAGTGTAAGGGTTCATTTATGCAAAATGATTAGTGTAGGGGTCTATTTTAATAAAAAAATCTTAATATCTTTACTTTTTCTTTTTGTCTCTACCTGGTAGTTAGTTTTTTCTGTTAGAAGGGAGCCTTGAGCTGAGCTCGGCTTTCCCCCAGTGTAGACATATATAATCTGGTATGGTATATTGCATAGGCATGCATATGAATGAATAGACTTCTTCTTTTCTCTATTTCTCTCTCTCTCTCTAGACTCACTGAAACCCTCCCCCTTGTCTCTCTATTTCTGGATTTTTTCTTTCTTGCAGGTAATTGGAGCTAACACTCGCTCGAAGAGTGGAATTTCGATACGTTGCTTCAAGTCTCAGAGTGAGGCGTATCAATTGGTGCTTTCATCGACTCCATGGCAGATTCGGAATTGCTGGAAGCTATCAAAGCATTGCAAGCCAAATTGGACGGACATACTCTATCAATGCACAAAACACTCCAAAACTATATGTCGACTGTGGATTCTCATTTTGAGGACCTTCGTTCGTAACTTCCAGACCAGTCGGGGCAAACATCGGGACTCTTGGGTCCTCAGCCTGTCTCATTTCTCTCTACTGAAGTGTATACCGGCGGCACAAATATTTCACCGGTTCTCCGCTCCATGAAGATGGAGGTTCCAAAATTCGTCGGGTCAGACCCAAATTGATGGGTATTCCGTATTGACGAGTTTTTTTATTCCCATGGCACACCGGAATCACTACGATTGTGATTCCTCTCGTTTCACATGGAAGGCCGAGCAGCGGCATGGTATCAGTGGATGAAAACCAAACGATTGGTCACCAATTGGAAGGAATATTTGCTTAATTTAAAGTACAAATTTGGAGCTTCTTTGTATGAGGATCGTCAAGGTAATCTTTCTAAACTGTCACAAACATCTACTATTACTGAATTTCAATCTGCATTTGAGGAATTGATGAACAAAGTTACTGATATTTCTGAGCCTTTATTGATTAATTTCTTCATTACGGGATTAAAATGGGATATTCAAAGAGAACTAGTGTTTTCTAGACCAACTACTCTAATGGAAGCCTTTTCACTAGCCTGAGCCCAAGAGGCAAGATCAGATGAGACAAAACAGAGCTCTCGAGTTTGGTCTAAATGGAGCTCCAGTCCATCAAATTCTACTGCCCTCAATTTACCCACCAAGCAGTAAACCTTGCCATCCATTCCTTTCACCTCCTCACCTAAATTCAAACCTTCACCTTCACTTATGCCTACTGTGACTCCGCCCACACCTGCCCCTACGACTAGTTTGAACTTACCTATACGAAGACTTAGCCCAACTGAACTGAAGGAAAAATGGGATAAAAGTCTGTGTACAATTGCGATCAAAAGTATGGAGCTAATCATCGTTGTCGTAGTAAATTCTTACATCTTTTGGGCACCGATGAAGTTGAGGAGGAGTTGGACGACAAAATTGAGCTTCCCGAGCAGTTGGAAGAGCTTGTAGAGGGTGACATTTCTAGCTTAAATGCTCTAGTCGGGGATGGAAATCCCTGTTCTTTGCGTCTGCCGGAGGAAATTGCATATCAACGTTTCCAAGTTCTCATTGACAATGGCAGCACTCATAACTTCATCAAACCGTTATTGGCTGAAAATTTGGGGTTGGATATCCAGCATATTCAAAAGTTCAGAGTTTATATTGGTAATGGTGTTTTTTTGCTCTGCCAATAATCTTGTCCTCGGGTTGCTTTATCATTGCATGGAACCGTATTTCAGCTGGATTTATTTGTGTTACCTATTGAGGTTCCGGATGTGGTTTTAGGCATTCAATGACTTCAACAATTGGGTAAAGTGACGCATGATTATTCTGCCCTCACTATGGAATTTAATTGGGAAGGAAGACAGGTGGTCTTAAAGGGTGAATTGTCTATCACTCCCACCTTGATGACACTTCATCAATTTCAAGCATTAGTTCAGAGCTCTGTTGTGCATAGTATGTTTGCTCTCCAACCAATTCCTCTCATGGAACAACCTAGCCACTGCCTTCCCACACCACAGCCTGATTTGAAAATCCCCAGCAACTTACCCGAGGCTATCTCCACTGTGCTCCAGCAGTTTCACAGCCTGTTTCGAGCTTCCACCACCTTGCCCCCTCATCGCACAATCGACCACCGCATCCACTTACTTCCCAACACTAAACTTTTCAATGTCTGGCCTTAACGTTATCCCCATTTTCAGAAGACGGAGATGGAAAAACTTATTCGGGAAGTGTTGGAACAAGGTATCATTCGGCCAAGTCAAAGTCCCTTCTCATCACCTGTTCTTTTGGTAAAAAAGAAAGACGATACCTATCATTTTTGTTTGGATTATCGCGCTCTAAATGCAGTCACGATCAAAGATAAATTCCCTATCCCAACGATTGACGAGCTCTTGGATGAGTTGGGGGTGCCAAAGTTTTTAGTAAATTGGATATGCGAGCGGGCTACTATCAAATATGAGTGAAAAACGGGGACGTTAACAAAACCGCGTTCCGAACTCATGAGGGTCACTATGAAGTCCTCGTCATGCCGTTTGGGCTTATTAATGCCGTTTGGGCTTATGAACGTTCCAAGCAACCATGAATCAAATATACGTGTCCTTTTTGCGCAAATTTGTGATCGTGTTTTTCGATGATATTTTGGTTTATAGTACCACCTTAACCGAGCCTGTCAGCCACCTCCAACAAGTCTTGACTTGCTTGGGTGATACTCAGTTTGTTATAAAGTTTTCTAAATGCCAATTTTGTCAAGAAACAATTGAATACTTGGGACATCTAGTATCTTCTAGCGGTGTTCAAGCTTACCCACAAAAGCTCATTGCCATGGCCGAATGGCCACTGCCCACGACTGTCAAGCAACTTCAAGGATTTCTCGGGCTCAACGGCTACTAATGACGATTCATCCGTGGCTTTGTAAGGAAGCTTTTCATTGGACCCCTATAGCCACAACTACTTACGAGGCCTTAAAGCAAGCTACGTTGGCAGCACCGGTATTAAAACTCCCTGATTTTGAGCAGGAATTTATTGTGGAAACAGATGCTTCTAATGTGGGCATTGGGGCTGTCTTGATGCAAGCCGGACACCCCATCTCATATTTCAGCAAGGAATTAGGTCCTCGGATGCGAGTTGCCTCCACATACCTGAGGGAACTTCATGCGATTTCTGAAGCCCTTCATAAGTGGCGACAATACTTGTTGGGTCGCTTATTTATTATTAGGACAAATCATCAAGGCATTAAGGAGCTACTTTAACAAGTGGTATAAACACCAGATCAGCAAGTTTATATCTGCAAGTTGTTGGGTTACCATTTTCGGATAGAATACAAACCAGGGCGGGCTAATAAGGCAGCGGATGCACTATCCCGCATTCATGAAGTCGAACCAGTAGCTACTCATGCCAACACTCCTTCATGTTTACCATTTCAGAGTCATCCATCCTTTGAATTTTTTGCTACTCTTCGGCATGAAAACAACACCTTACCAAACTTGTTGAAACTTCATAACAACTTCAATGTGGGCACACTTTCTTCGGATTACACGGTACATGATGGAATGATATTTTTTAAGCATTGTTATTATATCATTCTGGAATCTTTATTGAAGTCTCCATTGTTGCATGAGTTCCATGGAGCAGAACATGGTGGTGTTAAACGTACCTTAGTGCGCTTGGCATCCATTTTCTATTGGCCTCATATGCGCACCGATGTGGAAAAATACGTGGCAGCTTGCTTAGTTTGTTAACAAACCAAGTATTAACCCAAGCTCATGTTGGTTTTTTGCAGCCACTACCGGTTCCTTCATTGGTTTGGGATGAAATCACCATGGACTTCATCACGGGTCTTCCATCTTCACGCGGCTTCACAGTGATTCTGGTAGTTGTGGACCGTCTTACAGAATCTGCTCATTTTGGTGCCTTACCGACTCAATTTACAGCCATCCAAACAGCAAAATTGTTGCGGATATGGTTGTAAAACTTCATGGATTTGTGAGAACAATCATTTCGGATTGCGACCCGATCTTCTTAAGCAATTTTTGGAAGAAACTTTTTGAACTTAGCGGCACTTCTCTCCATCACAGCACGGCATATCACCCACAAACTGATGGTCAGTCCGAAGTGGTAAATCGGGGGCTGGTACAGTATCATCGGGCCTTCACGCAAGACAAGCCTCAATCTTGGACTTCTCTTTTGGGGTGGGCTGAGATCTTTTGTAATTCCAGTTATCACAATGGACTTTCCGGCTCTTTTTGGGCGGCTACCCCCAACTATTCCCCATTATACTTCGGGCTCTACTTCATTCCAAGCATTAGATGAAGCACTCATTGAACGAGACTCCTTGTTGCGAACCTTGAAGGAAAAATTCTGACAAGCCCAAAACCGTATGTCTCAATGGGCTAATGCTCATTGTCGGGATCTCGAGTTAGAAATGGGATCCTTGGTTTTGGTCCGTCTTCGACCATATCGACAAACTACAGTCGCCGCACGGGGATCACAGAAGCTTGCAAAATGTTATTAAGGTCCGTTTACGGTATTGGAGCGTGTAGGCACAGCCGCTTATAAGCTGCATTTACCAGCGGGTTGCAAGATCCATCCTGTCTTTCACATCTCCACTCTCAAATCGTATCGCGAACCTACCAATATTGCACCACAGCCACTGCCTCTTCAGAGTGTTGGTAATCGACCCTTGTCACTACCTGCTGCTGTGTGTGCTACACGTACGATCCTACGGCGGAATCAGGAGGTTCGTCAACTTATTATCCAATGGACGGACTGTTCTCCGGAAAATTCAACATGGGAGGATTCTGAGGAATTGTGCAAGCTTTATCCTGACTTGAACCTTGAGGATAAGGTTTTTTTTTCAAGGCGTGGGGAATGATACATTCACGCCCATACCACTGCAAACCGTGACCCAAACTCCCGAAGCAACGTATGCAGAAGAGCCCAACCAAGCTGTGCAAGACACAAGTGAGGCCCAACCCAAACCAGAGCCTGCCCGTGTGAGGAAACCACCCAGTTGCATGAAGGATATCATCACTTAATTGTTGGGTCCTTTTTACACTCACACATACCTTCTTATGCCCTCGCTAGAATATGTTTAATATCTTTACTTTTTCTTTTTGTCTCTACCTGGTAGTTAGTTCTTTCTGTTAGAATGGAGCCTTGAGCTGAGCTCGGCTTTCCCCTAGTGGAGGCATATATAATTTGGTATGGTATATTGTATAGGCATGCATATGAATGAATAGACTTCTTCTTCTTCTTTTCTTTAATTCTCTCTATCTCTCTCTCTCTGGCTCACTGAAACCTCCCTCTTGTCTCTCTATTTCTGGATTTTTTCTTTCTTGCAGGTAATTGGAGCTAACACTTGCTCGAAGAGTGGAAATTTGATACGTTTCTTCAATTCTCAGAGTGTGGCGTATCATCCGCCGCTTGAACCTTACGCTGCTCTGATGGCTGGGTTCTCTTTAGAGCTCTCGTGGGTCTCTCTCATGGGATGAGATTGTGACCCTGGGTTCTTCTAATTCTGGTCTGAGCAAGCTCAGATTCCGTCAAGTGACTGGTTCGGTGGCTGGTGGCTCTAAAACTTAATGCTTGGAGTAACTCATCTTTCTCAAAAAAATAATTATATTTCTCAAACTTCACAGATTTTTCAAAATAGACTAACAATGTTAAATTTCACGAGGAGGAGGACGAGAGGGCAAGGGTGGCGAGCTACTCTTTTTTTTCTCAAATTTCTCATGCACCAACAGATGAAGAGAAGAAGAATCGCAAAAAGAAATAGAAAGGGGAGCAGAAGAAAGAGAAAATAAAGAAGAGGATTTCATCGACATGAGCTGCTAGGTCATCTCCCAGTGGTTGGAAATGCTCCTCGGTGATGATTCACGCTGCTAGTCTAGTGAAAGAAGCTTGAGGTGGAGAGGAGAAAAATACTACGTGAGTTAGGTGTGTACTATTTAGCCATTAATTAATATGGTCATCTTTCAACGAAACGTTGAACAGTATTAAATTAACATTGTCAAGTCTCTTAGTACTGTTCAGACAGCCAAATAAAATCTAAGTATCTAAACATAGTAGTCTTATCAACATGCCCAAGAATATAATCCATCAATTATTCCTCTGATCACGTGTTTAGGAGAACTAAGAAAATGACCGAACATCAGACTCGGTTTATAAAAGTTACAAAAAAGGATGAGTAACAAATTTAATTATATAAATAATACATATGTAACTAAATTAGTTACGTCTTTGTTTTCTACGTAACTAAATTAGTTACTCTGTCATTTTTATAACTTTTTTCTTTCAACCATTTTCTTAATTCACCCCTTACCCCTTGAAACCTATTTTTTTTTGTCAATTTTCTCATTTGTCTTGAGCTAATCTAGATTGTGAAAATCTTTATATAATATATTCCCTCCATCAAAACATGTAATTTTTTGGCAAAAGAAAATTGAGAATTTGAGATTATCTCAATTTGAGGAAATGGGGTACCCTCCAAAACTAGGGTATATAACTTTCTAAAAATGTTTGATTACTTACCTTCTTATTTTATCCAAATTTTTATTAATAGAAAGTAAAATGGAATAGTTTTCATTTTCAATCACTTTGATTAACTTTTTCTGTTTGCAATTATAATTTGTAATCTTAAAAATATTTTAACGGTCTTCTTTATTTCTTAAATTTTACATTATGTATTAAAAACTTAAATAGACAACTTTCCCACAAATACATTTCATAGGAAAAAATTATATTACTTATACTAAAAACTTGTCATATAACATACAACCAAACCAATCATATGGTATTATACTTTTCACACATCAACATTCCCTCAATCACACATTCCCGCAATTTTAAGATTACCGTCATGTTGACATTCTTTTATACCAAACGGACTCATTCAATGTTGTTTCTCATGATTCAACAACAATAGCGGATTAAAATCGGTTGACGGCCAAATATTGTTTTTTTCCTTTTTTTTTTGTTTTGAATCATAGAAAGAAGAAACAGATCTAGGGAGAAGTTATTTCACAATCCATTAGCAAAAGTTGCGCCATGTCACTCACCCTTAATATGAGCACAAAGGATGGAGATTGGGAGTAGAGATGTTCACAACTCGATTTGATTCGATTTTTACAAAAGAATTGAGTTGGTCCAATTCATTTTAGAGCGGGATAAAAAATTTCACCCCCTATCAGAAGTAGTTAGTTAACACAAACAAGCTTACCCAAAACAAAAACTTTATCTGGCATTGGACCTTGCACTGTATTGTATGTTGCATACCTAGAGTATATCCTGTATAAGTGTACTTTTTTACTATTTTTATATTTTAACAAAAACAAAACCAAAACAAAAATGGGACAAAAGAAAATAAATGCTGGAAGCCCAGATGCAAAAGGCCTTTTTCTTTGTCAACCGTTATTTTAATCTCCGTCTCTCATATTAACGAAGACGAAGGGACACATCATATTATATTCAATTGACGAAAGGAAGGTGGCCTTCACGTCAAACCAAGTCTGAAGATTGCTAATCATTGAAATATATCTTAGTAGCTCCCACGTCAATCAGCTAAGAACCCATCAGCCAACTCTATATATACCATCTCTGCTCAATCCTCCTTCATCAAACACAGCATTTCCTCAACAATCTCCAAAAACAATCAACCATCGGTTGATTAAAAAAATGGCAATCAGCCAAAAATTGATCCTTTGCTCCTTCTTCATCCTCTCATTGGCCTTACCTTATGTATTTGCCATTGACTATAATCACACCAGACCAGCAGAGAAGAAATTTGAAGTGGTTGTTGAAGGACTAGTGTATTGCCAGAGCTGTAACAACCATGGAACCTGGTCCTTGAACAAAGCCAAGCCCATTGCTTCAGCTAAAGTGAGTGTCATCTGCAAAAACTACAAAAGTCAAGTCACTTTTTACAAGGTTTACGAAACAAATGCATACGGCTACTTCTTTGCCCAACTTACAGGTTACAAGATGAACAACTGCATCTTGGATCATCCCCTTCAAGCATGCAAAGTGAAATTAGTCTCTTCTCCTTTGGAAAGTTGCAATCTTTTGACCAATATCAATTATGGTCTGTATGGTGCCTCCCTTCGATATGAAAACAAGATTTTGGTTGAGAAGGACTACAAGGCTGTTCTCTATTCTGCTGGTCCTTTGGCTTTCCGTCCCGACGATTGCCTTCCGACCACCCACGATTGAGATTGATGATGATTATAGATTCCCCTGACTAATCTACATTTTTCTCTTATAGCACTTTTCTGAATGTGTTGTTTTGAAGTTTTGATGTGCCACAACTCTGTTATTTGAATAAACTGGATTGTGTCTCAGTGCATAGTTTTAATGCCTCTGTCTTTATTCCTTTTGTTCAAGTGAGTAATTTTAGGCTGTAGAATATCAAAGAGATCAAAACCATCACATCGACAGATAAGACCGTAGCAATTAAGAAGAAAACCTTTCAAATAATAAAGACTACAGATCACAAATACACGGTTGAGACTAAGAGCAGATCTCGATTATATGTTCGTAAAGTTTCTATAACACAACAGCACAATTTTTCCTTTCTAGTCCAATGGCATTTTGAACATCATATTTATTTCATCCATCGCCTCCTTCATAAAGATTGTCGGCTCAAACAGATCGCTTTCCTTTGATTTTCTTAATGACTTCTCTGGTTTCTGAACTTGAGCATATTCAAAGTCATCATCAGGAAGGATCGAAAAGCTAACAAAGTCATTTTTCTTTTCTGGTGGGTTTTCCTGCTTCTTTGATCTTCTCGTCCTAACAAATTCAATTGGCTTCCCAAACATGTTGTTGATATCGTCCATGGCCTCCTTCAAGTTTATTGTTGGTTCTACCAAACCATGGTGGCACATATTCTCCACCTCTGCCTCTTTCGAAATTGCAGACCCGACAAACCTACAGACAACTGTATCTTCTCTGAACTTTGATAGATTTGAATCTTGAGCATCGGCCTCATCAGAATTTTCAGATGAAAAATCCTTTGGATGTGGAAATATGAATCCATTTGTATGTGACGCTGATGTAGAACCGACTTTTCGATTATCACTGTCCTCAAAGTTGTCCTCATCATTTATTTCATCCACATCAGGACTTGTTTCATAGTCAACGAATATTTTTAAAGGTAATAGTTGAGGTTGGCAGGTTTCAGCTCTACAATGCTGCTGCAAAGGAAACTTTCTTTCATCTTCGTGCTTTGATAACTTGGCTTTATTAGGCAAGTCCTCATCAAGAAACACCTTAAATCCATTATTCAAAATATGATCACTCCTCGGATATTTATTATGTGATCTCCGAGAGACAGTAAGAGTCTCTAAAGGCATACAAAACATGCTATTTATAGCATTCATTGCTTCCATCATGTTTATAGTTGGTTCCACTAGACCATGATGACTAGGGGCTTCTGCTTCAGACTTTCCATATATAGCAGTGTCTCCAAACTTCCTCACAACCGTATCATCACCGCAAAACATCGTGGGTTCAATTAATGCCTTAACATCCAGAGATGTTTCATCATCCTTCCTTGTGTCCGCATTTCCATAATCTTGTATTGTTTTGGATAAATACTTCTTCTGCAAAGTTCCTTTAGCACTAATCCCAACTCCACAAATATCTTCATCTTTCTTTTCTGTCTCATGACGGTTGGGAGAAATACTCCTAGAGGACAGAGACCTCTTGGATTGCTGTAGGAGGTTTGCCCATAATTAGAGAACGAGCATTTGCTGCCCAAGTTAAATAAAGGTGAAATAGACCAACTAAAAAATGACACTACCTGAATTTTCTTGTTATTGTGTCTCTTCATGCGAGGAAGAAACTGATCATATGCTTTGTGCAACTCATCAACTGGCTCCGCAAGCCTGTTAGCCGTCAATAGAAGGTGAATATTTATCCAGGCTAACTAAGACTATATATGTTACCAGTGGAAGAAAAATTCTAAGTAGATCATATATCCGCCGATTTCATAGTAATCTAATCACAATGAGCCGACAAGAATACAGCAGCAAAGAAAATAAGAATATATTGATATATTTACTAAAGTTCCTAAACAAAATTTAACTGGACTAATAGGCAATGAAGTGATTATACATTTACAGATAATGAGAAAATGGGAAAAGACGGTGCAAGATTATAAGAACTTTAGATGACTTACCTCATCACCCCCAAGTGATACATTTTCTCAGCCTTATCAAACTTCTTATGCTTCTCATAGTATAGAGCATATGCCTGGTAAAAGAGAGACCTCGTAGTACCAATACCCTTCTCCTCCATGGCTCTCAACAGCTCTCTTGGATTATCAACGTAATCCATCTATTCGTCAAAAATATCTGTTATATTCAAAATTTATCTAAAGAACATTGGAAGTACCAAATTAAGCTCCTTTAGCCACAATCTAATTAAACCTCGAAATAGCTACTTTTCTTCGCTTTTTGAGCTTAATTTTGTAAATTGGCGAATCAATTACCAATTGTGAATTGAAGGAAAATCAAATTACCAACTGTAACCAAACGCGGAGGTACCGCAAGTCGTCCCTGTAACGCCGATCAGACTCGAAAGTCATCGTACATTTCTGTAAAAACCTAGGAAGCTTCTCTTTCAGGGTGTCAGAAGGCAGCGAATCTCTCATCCGCCGGATCCCTCTGCATCCAAATGAGCAAATATTAAGAGACAGACAGAAACAGAGATGAGGTTGTTTCTATGGACGTACCGGAGCCAAGGGATGAGAGGATCTTTGCCAGAGTAGTTCTTGATGTCTGAAATCAAGGAGGAGAAGATGTCGTTGTTCGCCATAGTTGCAAGCGGAGAAGTGAGCACGCTGGAAATGGTGGTAGGGATGCACGGGAACCAAACTAAGTCGATTTTTCTTTTTCTTTTTCTTTTTCTTTTTTTTTTTTTGCGTAAAACTTCTAGGCGCCAGTTTTGCAGTTTGAACGATCAAGCCTTAACATGGGCCACCAACCTAACAAGGGCCGGAATGCAGCCAAACTTAAAGTTGGGCCATGTAATTAGGCCTCCAAGAAAACTATACATATCGCCTATTTAAGACTTTTAAATGGCCTTATAACTTTTAAAATTGATACAATTTAACAAGTTTCAATTCTAAATTTAATTTAGTCCCACCTTTTAAAAAACATCAAATATAATATTTTTTAAAACACATTTAATCTAATAAATTTAATCAAATTTAATAATTTTTATATTTAATTAGTTACTAATATATCATTTTATTTTTAATGTATATATTTAATTATCTCTTTTTTTCTCACTAATCTCTATTAATTATCTCTCTATATATCTTATTCTCTCTCTCCTAAAATTAGGGGTGTTCAAAATCGAACTGAACCATTTTTGGTCGGTTCTTTATGTATATTTGGTTCAGTTCAGTTCAGAATTTAGTGATTTTCGAACCGAATCGAACCGAAATTTAAATTTATATGATTTGTTTATTTTTTATATATAATTTCTTATAAAACCGAACCGAAGGAAATTTTCATTTTATATATTTTTTTAATAATATCATTAAAAAGTATCTGAAGAAAGTATTTTTATTTAATAATAACGACCCGANATATATATATATATATATATATATATATCTTACTCTCTCTCTCCTAAATATGTGTGTGTTTATATATATTACATATATACACACATTATATGTGTGTATACACATATTACATTATATACATATACATATTGTATATATATATGTGTGTGTGTGTTTATATTATATATATATTATGTGTGTGTGTGTGTGTGTGTGTGTGTGTGTTTGTTTGTATTATATATACTATATGTGTGTGTGTGTATTGTTGACGCCAAAAACTATTGGGACCGGTTGATTTTAAAATTAATTAAAAATAATATTGAACCACAAACGGTTCGTGAGTGGAATATAAAACCAATTGATTTAACTTAAAGCCTACCAACGTGCGATTATGCATACATGACATTACACAAGAAGATAAGATTATGAATAATTTTTCATCTACACTTTTTATCAGAGAATTTTTGAACTGGCGGAATTTTTTCGAGCTTTCTTCGTGTTCTTCAAGCTTCGGGATCTGAATTACGCACTTAAACTCCAAAAACGATTTATAATTTTTGTCCACCAAAAATAAAGGTTATTTTATAAAAATAATAGGTAAAATGATCCTTCAAAATATTGGATATATATATAGCCATTTAACTAATGTTATATAGTGGGTGAAATATCAAATTTAAAAATACTCTTATTATATCTAAAAGAAATTAACTCATGCTTAACTTTAAAAATGATAATTCTTGCATATTAAAAATATGTATGTAAAATTTTAAAAATGACTATACACTATAATTCCTTAATTAAAAAATATTATGCTCACTAACCCCATACACCTTCTCGGTTTCTCATGCTCTCAAGAATAGATCGAGTTTGGGCATTCATATTGTTTTGGTTAACCTTCTTTCTGAGCTCCTTCAATTCTCTAGCTATTTCTGCTGCTAGCAGGATGAGATTGAATGAGTCGATATTAGGTTGATCTTGCTAGAGTTGAGTTTAGGCCGTTAATGGAGGTAAGGCCGACAGGAAAAATGGTGTGGGTACGGCGATTGGACCTGTTGGGTGCTATTTTTGGCGGGCAATGATGGCCTCCTCCTCAAGATTATTCGAGCTCTCTTTGCATTTCCCCCTTCAAGCCCTGTAAATGGGCAATCTTCATTCTCATTTCCCTCATCCTTCCTTTCTTGACAGAGTTGAAATCATTCTCCATCTTTTGTCCCTCCTCCCGATTCCTTTTGCCAAACAGTAATCTTCCCCCTCCTGAGGGCTTCTTCCATTTTGGAGATTCTCCTTCAAGATCATCTTCCTTTCTCATGACTGTCACTTCCCTTTTCGTCATCTTTTAAATGTTGTGCCTCGAAGTCATTCATGCTTCATTCACGGTGATTTTCCTACCATTAATAAACCTGGTCGATGAACCCTTTTGTCCGTGTTGGCTACCCAAACCTGATGATCAAGACTTTACCCTTAACAAGGGCTTGTCATCTGGTCGGTCGAATTGTCATTTACTTCATAATGAAGCACCTTTATCGTCCATGACTTATCTCCTTCCTTCCATGCCACCATTCTCTTCTTCTCCTGCCTGTCTTTTCGATCTTTCATAAACTTACTCCATCGCTCGTTTGGAGTGAGTTGAGGCACCAGGAGTAGGCTAAGCATAATCCTTACAACCGTGTCCTTCAAGATCATCTCGAACCCGAGGATGGGTGCTTCCTTCCTTTCTCTCCTTAAACGGGAGAGATTAAGGCCCTAAAAGCAGAGCGCAAGGAAGCTGGGAAGATCCTGGACCACCAACCTAGACCGGGGGGGTCTTTTCCTATCATGTTTTTCCAAGGAGGGGCTCGCCCCCTTAACCGAGGAGTTTTTTGTACTTTTACTTATACTTATACTCCTTTCATTATTAATGAAAACAAATTTCCTTTACCTCTGGCTCCTTTTATTTATCTCTATTTTTGCCTATTTCCTGTCGCGAGCATACCTCAATTAGATATAGTCTCTTTTTCCATAGTCGAGCTTTAACCTGGTACGGATGAGACCTTTATCTTGAGTTACATAGTTGTTCTGACTATTATGCAGAGCGTTGTATCCCTTCCAATTTTAATTGACATAAGCTAATGATCCTGAGGTGGAACGGGCCATAAAGGGCCCTGATCCTTTTTAGTGGACTTGATCTTGTCCAACATGTTACCTCCTTTGTAGGTCGGGGGTCTTAAATACTTGTCGTGAACTTTTTGAAGCCTTCGAGTATGCTCGCATTCGGGAAGTTTGGTCGGGCGTACCTTCCTTCCATTGGGGTATACCATTTGACATTTAATCGAGCATACCTTCTTCTAGTTGAGCTTTTTCTTGGTTTGGCGATCTACAAAGCAAGCTGAATTCCTTTGGTTCTTAGCCAGAGGGTCATTTTTTAATCATTTATCCATGCGTTTTTGCTCTGATAAGCCCTTGAGCTAAAGCACTCATCCGGGGCCTTATCCTTATCTTTCAAGCTTTAGTGCTCGATAGATATCCTTACCCTTGGTGTCGTGATTATCATAGTTGAGTCTTTCCATTAATCCTTTAAAATGAACATGAGTGCTAGGCGGTCATTACTTTCTTGGATCTAGCCAGGTGTTCTTGCTCCGGCTAGACCCTCTTTCCCATCTAAAAGCACGAGTGCTTGGCAAACATTCCTTGGTGTTTATCCAGGTGTGCCTGCTCTGGCTAGACCCTTGAATCACGTCTGTGAGCATGAGTGCTCAGCAAACATATTTCCTTGATGTCTAGCCAGGCACACCTGCTATAGCTACGCACTTGAATCTCGTCTGCCAGTATGAGTGCTCGACAAACATCTTTCTTTGATGTCTAGCCAAGTGTGCCTACTATGGCTAGACCCTTAAATCTTGTATGCGAGCATGAGTGCTCAGCAGACATCTTTCCTCAATGCCTAGCATGGCCTGCCTACTCTGGCTAGACCCTTGAATCGTGTATGTGAGTATGAATGCTCAACAAACATCTTTCCTTGATCTCTAGCCATGCGTGACTGCTCTGGCTAGACCCTTAAATCCCGTATGTGAGTATGAGTACTCAGCATACATCTTTCATTGATTTCTAACCAGCCGTGCATGCTCTAAATAGACCCTTAAATCTCGTCTGCAAGCATGAATGCTCAGCATACATCTTTCCTTGATGTCTAGCAAGGCGTACCTGCTCTAGCTAGAACTTTAAATCCCATTTACGATCATGAGTGCTCGGTAGACACATTTCCTTAATGTTTAGCCAGGCATGCATACTCTGGCTAGACCCTTCAATCCCGTCTGCGAGCATGAGCGCCCGGCAGACATCACTTTTTTATTTTTGACTGGCGTGCTAGAGTACCATACCAGTCATCACATTTTAATCCTCATTGGCAGGCTAGGGCACCATGCCAGTCATCACTTTTTGATTTCGACTGGCAGGCTAAAGCACCACGTCAATCATCATTTTTTATTAATCCCGACTGGTGGGCTTGACTACCACGCAAGTCATAACTTCTTATTCCTGACTGGCAGGCTAGGGCAACACGCCATTCATCACTTTTTATCTTGATGGGCAGGCTAAAACACCATGTCAGTCATCATTTTTTAATCCCAACTGACAGGCTAGAGCACCACGCCAGTGGTGCCTTATTAATCTTGACTGGTGGGCACGACCACCACGCCAGTCATCACTTTTTTATCCCGACTGACGGGCTTGAGCATCACGTCAATCATCACTTTTTAATCTCGACTTACAGAATCGAGCACCACGCCAGTCATCACTTTTTTTATCTCGACTGTCATGTTAGAGCATCACACTAGTCATATCTTTTTTATTATCCGTCGTACTTTGAAGAAGACTCGATTGTTTCCTTTTATTTGATAAATGTCACTAAGTACATGATCTCTATCATCCATTACACTTTGGCATTGGCCATTTAAAATGCCGCTCCTTTTGCTCTAGAAAAAAGACTGAGGTGGCGAACTGAACTTCTTATTTTCTGACTCGCTGCTCTCCTTCTCTTGTTGGAGCTTGGTGCGTCCAGTTTTAGCACGGCCTTTATCCTTCTATTTCACCATAATCAGGAGGTGCCTAGCCAATATTTGCATTTCACCCGTGATGGGGGATTGAGGCGTGTTGGAGAAGTTTTGCGAGACATGAAGCCTTTCATGACTATCATTGATTGGACGGAAGATTAGTGACCTTGACATAAAGCTAAGCATTTATGGTCGATATGATTATGAGGGGATGCTTCAAAGGCTGATCTGACATTCTGCTTTGACGATTGGACCTGTTGGGCCCACTTTCAGCAGGCAATGATAACTTTACGTTCAGGATTATTCAAGCTCCTTTTCTGTGTGCTATTCCTGCTCTCATATATATATATATATATTTCCAATGCTTGAAATGATTGTTACGACCACAAAGAAATGACGAATCTCATACATATATATAGGTACATACATATATAGATACATACATACATACATACATACATACATATGTGTATATGTGTACATATTATATATTACTACTTTTTTTTACATCTGCGTTGCACGTGAGTATAGAGTTTTATAATTACTGCTAACACATGTTAACTTGCTTATCTTTATTAATATAAACATTTTCATTATCATGCCAATAAAAACTAATATGTCAATATGTTATCAATATTTTAACCGTCAATTATTATTTTCTCATATCAAAGTTATTTAAAATATACTATTAATGTCATCTAATACATGTCAAATCAGACTATAAATTATATTATTACAACATATCATGATAACTATTATAAATATTGTTTAAAACATATTGTTAATGTCATCTAATATACGTCAAATCAAACTACAAATTATATTTTTACAACAAATCATAATAACTATTATCCAATAAATAATCATTAAGTATGTGACTTAATGAGTGAATTAATTATTTAATTAAATAGCTTCATTATTCTATGATGTTACTTAATTTTAAAGTTGTTTAAAATATATTATTAATGTCATCTAATAAATATCAAATCAGACTATAAACTATATTATTACAACATATATCAATTATTATAAATATTATTTAAAATATATTGTTAATGTCATCTAGTATATGTCAAATCAGATTATAAATTATATCATTACAACAAATCATAAGAACTATTATAAATAGAACTTATGAATAATCATTAAGTATGTAACTTAAAGAGTGAATTACTTATTTAATTAAATAATTTCATTACTTTATGGTTGTACTTAATTTTAAATTGAAGGAGAATTTGGTGATTTTAAGAAGTAATGAGGTAAACTTGTCCAAAAATATTTTTCTCAATATGCATGCTTTTATATATAATACGATATATATATATATATATACTCATATTTACATACATACATATGTAGATATATATATAGACACACATATATGTATGTGTGTGTACATATATCATACATACATATATGTATGTGTGTGTATACATATATGTATACACACACATACTGTTGGGGGTTTTGCCCTCAAAACATGTATATTGACATTTTTATATAAAGTTTATTGAGGATTATATTTTTCTTACAATTGATTTTTTAAATTATTGTTAAATAATTTATATAAATATCTTAATATTTCATACTCATTAACGAGACTATGATCTTATATTAGTCTGAGAGGATTAAGATCATAAATAATAAATAAAATTATTAGCAGCATATTAAAGTATGGAATATTAATGAATGGTTGCTAGTACGGTTCACTAAGTATTATGAATGCATGTGATCTAAATCATGATCATTGATGTGGATAGATATCTTAGTGAAATTACTTTATATAATAACATTATATATGATAGGACCAATGTGAATTAATATCTTTATTGATGTACCTTCTATCATAAAAATTTAATACACATCAACCTGATGATCATATGTAGATCAATCTGAATCTTGAGTAGTCATGAACTCCTATACATGTCTACTAGATCTTTTGATTCACTCGTTAAGATTTGTTTGTAAAATATGCTAGTGACTTTTATTTTGGAGATTCAGTTATATGGATGGTTGATAACATGATATTGCGAGATTTGAAATCTAAGTTTTTCTAGCGAATCATGTATTGATTCTCTTACGTGTTAATTTTGAAATTAAATGGTCATTAAGCTTACATTTATAATAAGATTATAAATTAGTCATTCGCTAGTTGATTAATGGTAGTTAAAGATCAAGAGGTAATTAGAAGAGCTAAAAAGTAATTTTGACTAGTTCTAATTTACTAACCAATAATTGGAGGATAGAACTACATGAATTTATTATATCAGTGGACTACATGAGAATACTCTGTAAATACATTATATAATCAGTAAGAGTTCAATTCCACGTTTATAGTGACTAATAATGAAATTAATAAATAAAATTATTTAATTAAAAAGTTTAATTATAATCTGGTTTATTGGAGCTTAGGACTATAGGTCCATGGTCTCCAAGTCACCTCTATACTGTGCAGTTTAGGGTGTGAATATTTTAGAATATGAGAAAAGAATTGACTTGCAAATGAATTTTTTTGGGGCAAGTACATAATTATGAGATATGATTAATTAATTAATTTAATTGAATTATATATATAAATATATATATATATATATATATGTAATTCTTGGAAATTTATTTATATAAATAACTACTGATTATTTTTTAAATTATCGATAAGTGAGATGAAATATCTAATTTGTGAAATTAGATAGTTAAATTATTATTATTATTATTAGATAATAATTTAGATAAACTAAATCTTTTATTTGTGAAATAACAGATAATTTAGTTGATAGGAATAACCAGATATGTTAATTTTGAATTAACTAATATCTAGATATTTTTATGATTAAAATAAATATTTAATTTACAGTAATTGTCATGTGTCGATCAATGATTGAGAATCATATATCACCATAGGCTGTTCTAGTGCCACGTGCCACTCCAGCAGTAGGCATGTAACACTACATTGCCCCACAACACTGTAGTGTGGCGTGACACACAGTGCTTGTGCCGTGAGGCACTGTGTTGCTTCAGGCCAACCGCAATGCTATGCGACACTGCAGTTGTGTACCATTATACAGAAGAACCCGTTAAATTAGAAAATTAGAAATTAAATATTAATTTTTAATTTTAATTATCTCTAAATATCATATACGCCGGTATCAAGAAATATATATAAATATTATTCTGATGGCATCAATCAGATTAATCGGTTGAATCAGAGAATCAGTTCATCAATCAGAAAATTGAGTTGTGAACACAATTACTCAGAGTGATTTTTCTACGATTAATAGTTAATCAAATCTCTAAAATAGTGATCATCACGTTCTTTTAGAAAATCGTCTCGCAAAAGTTATTCTTAGTAAATCTTTAGATCTAATGTGTTAAGTACATGTAGAGACAGAAAAAGTGTCTTGTAATATTCTATGTACCCACACACGTCCTAGTACGTTGATGATTGACTTGGAAAATTTTGGTGTGGATCTCGGAGTCTACTAATTGTTGGAACGGTTTCGTGGGACGGAGGATCGATCGATTTTACAAGGACGCTTGATTAAGACTACAAGATGTATATGATTCTTAGCATTGTGTGCTGTAGATTTAATATATAAATATTTAATGGATCCCGACTGATTGAAAAGAGTGTTCAATAAAAAAATTTTCTTTATTATCGTGGCGTTGCGTAATTTTTATTTTATTAAACGATTTGATTTTTTTTTGTTATCACCGTGCACGTGTCGCGACGACCAACACATACATAGGCATATATGTATGTGTGTACATATTATATATTACTAGTTTTTTACATGTGCAAGTTTTATAATTACTGTTAACACATGTTAAATTACTTATCTTTATTAATATAAGTGTTTTCATTATAATGCCAATATAAATTAATATGTTATTCATATTTTAACCATCAATTATTTTTTTATTATATCAAAGCTATTTAAAATATACTGTTAATGTCATCTAAATATATTATATCAGACTATAAATTATATTATTATAACATATCATGATAATTATTATATATATTATTTAAAATATATTGTTAATGTCATCTAATATATGTTAAATCAGACTATAAATTATAATATTATAATAAATCATAATAACTGTTACAAATATAATATAAATTATCTAATTTTATATTAAATTTTTTAAATAATTACTATACATAAATAAAACTTCATAATTTTTTTAGCAAAAATGTGGTCCTTGTATAATGAATAGCGGTCATCTATATTTTTTAAATTATCACGCACGATAATGTTTCTTTTTTGTTACCTGCTCTAAGATTTAGGGGAGGAAAAAAAAGGAGGGGTAAAACATAAAGGACAAAAAAAAATTTATGAGCTACTGCCTACTGGGACTCAACTCACCGGCAATATTTGGCCATATGGACCCCAAAATTGGTGAATTGTGTAATTTCCCTAACTTAAGGGTAAGGCTCCAATCCAATCAATTATAGTAAAATGGAAATATCCACTAATAGATTAGTAACTTAGAGAGGATACGATAGAAATTGAAAAGAAAATATCTCTCCTTTACATTCACTCTTATGGTGAGCTCACAACTCCGTAAAAATACATGTCACTTTTAACTTGAGTTCAAATGTATTATCACTTTTGGTATTTTTTATTGGATTCGTACTAATCAGGTCAACAAAACTATCGCTTGTCTAGGAAAACAAATCACGGTTTCATCGGTTTCAAAAGAATCATGGGTTCTTCATTGTAAATGAATTTTTCCCTCTGAAACAAAATTATCAAAAATAGAAAAAGTAAATATGATAGTAAGTAAGTTGTAATAGTTTGTATTCGATAATCATTTAATTTATAATTTGATCTGTATTTATAGGCTTGTAACACAAACTAATTCCTGAAATAAAACAAGCACAAATAAAATATTTCTTGAGATTGAGTTTATTTTTCAAAATTTGCTTAATCTCTTAGGAGAATAACCGAGCATTGCTTATCAATATAATAACTTTTTAAATTCGAATTATTTGGGTGTACTGTGACAAATCTGATGTTTGTTGTGATTGCTATCAAATTTACAGCGTAATGGTTCTCTCGATCGACTTCTTTATCCTTCACGAATTTCTATGCAACTTTTAAATTTCAGCGCCCTGACTAGGCGCTTGACTCCAGATTAGTTTCTTTAGATCCTCCAACGTGACAAAATTCACCATTCCCTAAATACTTTTGTGGCATTTACTTTGATCGTTTCTCCCCTCTACTGACGTGGCTGAGTACCGAGAATTATTCATGTGCATTTACCCCCATTACACTAGATGAAGTCTTTCTTCATCAAGTGTAATGCTCTGATTTATTCAGCCTTGACATTAGATTCATTGGGACCTGCAATAATAATGACCTGCAACAATAATGACCTGCAACAGTTATCAACAATTATAGAGTTGCCTTACCGAATGACGTGCGTTTGAGGGTTGCGTGTCTTTTCTTTTGTTTCATTCTACTGTTCTCATAATGGTCTGTTTCGAGGTTCTATTTCTCATGTTCGCTAAGAGTATGACCTGGCCTTCTAATTCACGTTCTTGTATCAAATTTTTAAAAGAATAATCATCACGTTCTTTTAGAGAATCGTCTCACAAAAGTCATTCTCACTAAATCTCTAGATCACATGTGTTGAAAACATCTAGAGACAGAAAAAGTGTATTATAATTTTTTACGTGCATACACGCGTCCTAGTGCGTTGAGGATTGAACTGAAAGATCTTGGTGTGGATCTCCGAGTTTACTGATTGTTAAAACGATTTTGTGAGAAATGGAGGATCGATCAGTTTTTGCATGGACACTTGATATAGATTACAAGAGATATATGATTCCTAACCTTGTATGTTGTAGATTCAACTTATATATATATATATATATATATATATATATATATATATATATCATGGATCCTAACTGATTGAAAAAGAGTTTTCAATAAAAAATTTTATTTGGTTATCGTGTCGTTGCGCAAGTTTTATTTTATTAAAAGATTCATTTTTATTACAAGTTTAATTTTTTAAAAGGCCAGGCGCTTCCACGCTTCAGCCGCGCATGCACCACGACGACCTGCACTTACGACACCCTTCTCAGACTTGAACTTTTTTTTTCGGGTGGACTTGTAGTTGGATCCTCTGGAAGACATTACAGTTGACCTTCCTGTCAAAGACTATTTGGAGGACTCTCCCATTCGTACAAGTGTGATCTTCATCCATTTTCCCACTTTTTATTACTATTATTACCTTACCCCTTATAATTGTTGTTTCCCCCTTATAGCCATAGCTAGGGATGATCCACTTTCCAAGAAACAGTGGAAGGAACTTGACGCCTCCAAATTCAGAAAATGGAGGAGCTCCGAGCTAAGAAATTGGAGTGGTCGAAAGAGAAATGACTTCCCCTGCACCTTTCCCTTTTGTTACTCAACCCTATGTGATTCGATTGTCCATTCGATCCTAAGACTGTGAATAACATTCTGAACTATCTCAAAAGAGTTTGTCTGAAAGACCGCTCGGTCTTTACTCTTCTTTCATTGATGTCTCAGAAATAATTGTTTACTCATAAATAATTATTGCACCCTACTTTGTGGATATAATTCCAGTAAACTTTCAGTTGAACTAAAGTTGGCGTGTACAATCTCATATACTCATGCCCTCCAAATGACCATCAAAGACTTTACTACTTAAAGTCTTCGTGAATGGATATACCAAGTTGTTAACCTTCGATATGTGTATTAATTCAACATCTTTACACTGAACAATCTCTTTAATGAGGTGGTACTTCCACTCTATGTGTTTAAATGTTTTGTGGTTCATTGGTTCATTCGAGTTTGCTATAACCTCATTGTTGTCTGGGTTTGTCAGATCTAGAATAACTTCGAGATTCTTTGAAACTTACTAAGCAAGATAGCCTCATTTCCTACCTCACAAGCCGCCACATAATCAACTTCTATGGTAGAATCAGCGGTACAAGATTGATTGATATTTCTTCATACTATTGCTCCACCATTTAGGATGAACACCGATCATGAAGTGGACCTCTTGAAATCCTTGTTCGCTTGGAAATCAAAGTCGGTATAACCCATCATATTCAATTCAGTACATGAATACATAAACACATAGTTACTCGTTCTTCTAAGATACTTGAGGATATGCTTGACAACATTCCAATGTTCGTGTTCAGGATTAGATTGGAAATGACTTACCACGCCCACGACATAGCAAATTTATGGTCTGGTGCAAAGCATTGCATATGTGAGACTTCCTATAGCTGAGACATAATGAATATTTCTCATGTCTTCCTCTCCTTGAGGAGTCTTAAGAGATTGCTCATTGGAGAGGCCGACTCCATGTCTAAAGGGAAGCGATCACCTTATCAATAAAAGATGCTTGGAAGAGTGTCAACTGTATGTTCTTCATGTTGAGGGTTATGCCCTCAAAGCATGTGTATTGACATTTTAATATGAAATTTAAAAAGGATTATATTTTTCTTATAATTATTCTTTTAAATTATTATTGAATAATTTAGATAAATATATAAAAATCTCATTTTCATGAATGAGACTACGATCTTATATTAGTACGAAAGGATTAAGATCAATAATAATTTAAAAGAATCTGATCTGGTGCCCTAATTTCCACTGTCGATGAGAGTCTGGTCTGGCGTTCAGCTTTCATTCTCACTAGGGTCTGATCTGGCGCACGATTTTCGTTCTCGCTAGGGGTCTAATCTGGCGCGCGATTTCCGTTCTCGTTAGGGCCTTCTACTCTAGCGCCTCGAATTCTGTTCTGACATTTCTTTCGTCGCTCCCCATCCTTGTGCTCAGATTTAATAACTGTTATTACCTTTTTATTAGAACGTGTCATCATTCTTTCCAACTGTCAACCCCGGAATGGTATTAGCAGCGACTGTCTATTTTCCCTGCAGATTGCCCTTCAATGGAGCGCATGTCAGTTATACTTTCATTTTTCTTAATTAATTTATATAGTCTTTCATGCCCCAAGTCAACATAAATTCTCACTTTCTCACTTCATTTTGCTTAATTTTCTCCCTTTTTTCTTCGTAAGTTTTTTGTTACCTATTCTCTTCTTCTCTTTCCTACTAACAATTCCAGTAGCCATGAGTTGGGGTGGGGTCGAATTTAAGCCTATTGTACCCTTAGTCAGGAATCTAGCTAAGCTTAATGAATTTCTTTCCATCTCTCATGAAGCTTTCCCTTCTAACGTCATAGTTGGATTAGGTGAGAGTGGAGCACCGGGTTACCCTTGTAAGCCCCCATACCAAATAACCCTTAGTCCAATGTACTTCGCCTTGGGTCTTAGACTTCATTTCTCCCCATTTTTCTAAGAGTTCTTCCACTGGTGTGGCCTTGCCCCTTCACAATTCACTCCCACTGCTTACAGGATTCTCCTTGGTTTTGAGACATTGAATAGAAGGTTTGGTTTCGATTTAGGGGTCGACGAATTGAGATGTTGTTATGTAATCCAACCTAGGAATGAGATTTACTACCTTTCTAATCAAACTTTAGAAAAGAGGGGACCGATGGTGACCATTATTCCACCGGGTGATAAAAACTGGGAGAGGGATGTTTTGGTCATTGGCGGAAATTGAGGCAGTCATGGCCGCTGGAGAATTCCCAGGAATTGGAGGACTTTCGCTAAGTAGCTGAAGCCCCATTTCCAAACTCCGTTTTCCTTTAAATCTACTCCTATTTCTTTTTTCTCTCTCTATATTTTTTTATTACTGCTTATTTTCTTATGTCGGCTCTCTATTTTCCTGCTGATAAGCTTAAGAATAAGAAGCCCTGCATAACTCAGGAGGTCGTAGAGAAGCTGATTGTTGTCTTTCGATGCTGGCACAGAAAGTGGTCTAATCTTCTAGACCCGCGTGGGGACGTCACACATTCTTGCTTTCGACCCTCAAGTTCAGTCGCGCCTCTCATTGTTGTACCACTGTCTGTTCTACCATGAGACTTGTCCATCGTTCATCATTCAGCTCCATTTACCACATCTACTCCATCATCTCCTTCCTGTCCAGCGAGAGATTCGCGCCACTCTTCCCCCAATAGTCATGCTTCTGACTCTTCAGGGGAGAATATCCTACTTTAGAGAGTGAAGGAGAAGCTAATCATGTCTAAACTTCTTTAAACCATGGTGGGCGAAGTTGGGAGGTGAACTTGCAACAGATCAGACGAGACCAATTCTTCAAGGGATCCTCCCGTTCTGAATGTTTATCCCATTCAGGGTGAGGATTTACCCCTCAGTGCTGCTACTCCCCCCATCTCATTGCTTCCACGCTAGCTCTGCCAGATACTAGTCAAGACCCTACTTCTAGATCTCAGGGTGCTGTTCGGGGTCCTGCCCCTTGTCGGTTCATGAAATTTACCGACATACTTTCGACAATCTGTTTCCTAAATGATGCTCAGACGTCTCATGTAGTTGCTTGCGGAATTAATTCTGAAGCTGATCTGGTCAGGACTCGCAGCTCAGGGATTGGTGACCTCGTTTCTTCTCTCAGCCACGACTTAGTCAGGGTATAGCTCTTTGTCCTTTTCCCTTTCCTTCACTATTTTCTTACCTTTTCTTATCATCTTTGTTTTTTCCTCAAGTCCTTATTCATCATAATGCTTTCCAAGAGCATCATGCTGCACGAGACTTGGCGTTGCAGAAGCTTCGAAGGGATGTAGCCCATTTTGCTGGCATTATAAAACGTCTTCGTAATGAAGTTGCTCAACTCAAAGAGTCAGAGTCTGTCTTGGACGAGACAGTGAAGAAATGTGCGTTAGAACTTGATGGGACTAAGGCAGAGATTTCTAGTCTGACAGGATCTTTGGGAGCTCCAAAGGAGGCACTAAAGGCTACTGAAGAGTCTTTGGCAGCTGCTGAGGCATGCAAGGCTCAGGATTTGGAGCAAAAAGAGAAAGAGGTTAAAGAAGAGTACTGGGCCTCTTTGATGAAGCCGAGCAGGTGATTTATAGTATGGGTTATAGAGATGGCTCATTGAAGGCTCCTCCAAGGAAACCTCTCTGCAATGTTCATGTTGATGAGCAGAATGAAGCCACTACTTCTACAGGCCGAGCTGAGATCAACCCTCCTGAAGCTGCTGACGATGCTCCCCTTGCCTTAGCCCTCACTGAGGTCTCTTCTGAAGTGCAGAATGTGGATACTGCTTCCCTTTAGTTTTTTTTAAGCAACATGCAATTTTATATATACTTCAATTTTATCAATGTAAAAGCTTTTTCAAACTCTTTGCCTTTTATCTTTCTTTAAAATTATATCAATCGAGATTCATTAATCTAAAAAATGATACCTCATTGATGTCCACGTGTGATACTTGAAATGAAATAATAACCTCTAAAATTCTTAAGCTTTTGGTGTTCGGGTTTGAGCTTTCAGGTCTGATTCAGCTTTTGAAACTTTCTCATCATAAACTTTTGAGTTTTCTGGTCTGAGTTTTGTTCTACCTTTTGGTCAAGGTCCAACTCTACCTTCTAGTCTAGGCTTAGCTCTTCAAAGCTTTTATATTACGAGCTTTATAGCATCTGGTCTAGCATAGCCCTGCCTTCTAGTCTAGGCTTAACTTCTGAAGCCTTATAGATTTCTCAACTTTTCATTCTTCCACATTTTCTTCTTTTTTAACGATTCTCTTTCTTCTGCTCTTAACCTTTGACCATCGAGGCTTATGTCTCAATTCCTTTTGAGAGTATGACTTATGGGTTACCCCTCTCAAGGACTTACATCCTTAGTTCCTTCTAAGAGTAGGACTTATGAACTGGTCATCCCAAGGACTTGTGCCCTTAATTCCTTCTGAGAGTAGGACTTATGAATAGTCCCTCCCAAGGACTTACGCCCTTAGTTCCTTCTGAAAGTAGGACATATGAGTTGCCCCTCCCAAGGACTTACGCCCTTAGTTCCTTCTGAAAGTAGGACATATGAGTTGCCCCTCCCAAGGACTCACATCCTTAGTTCCTTTTAAGAGTAGGACTTATGAGTTACCCCTCTCAAGGATTCACGCCCCCAGTTCCTTCTGAGAGTTAGGCTTACGAATTGTCCATTCCAAAGAATTGCACCCTTAGTTTCTTCTAATAGTAGAACTTATGAATTTTCCCTCCCAAGGACTTACGCCATTAATGAGCCATCTCTATAATGAAACGCATTCCATGGGTTTGCCAGGTTTGCTCCTTCCTCTGTCGTTAAGTACTAGTACCCAGTTCCTCTTATGCCACTGACGATGTATGGTCCTTCCCAAGTGAGCCCGAGCTTCCCCTCTGATTGAAAGATTTTTCTTAGGACTAGATCCACTTTTTGAAATTCCAGTTTCTTCATTCTTTTCTGAAAATAGGATCTCCTTTTCTGATTATAACGCGCTACTCTGACTAGGACAAATTCTCTTCATTCCTCCAATTGATCAATACATCTCTTGAGGAGTTCATCATTGTGTTGCTCATTCAACTCTAATCTTATTGTTGGGCTTCCAATTTTGACAGGAATTATCACTTTGACCCCAAACGCTAAGGCGAACAGTGTTTCTCCGGTGGCTTCTCTAGGGGTAGTTCTATATGCCCATAGTAGAGCTGGTAGCTCCTCTACCCATTTTCCTTTCATTGACTCTAGTCAATTTTTCATGTTGTTAAGTATAATACGATTTGACCTCTCAGCTTGCCCGTTTTCTTGTGGGTAGTATGGAGTAAAGAAACGTTGGTGATGTTCAGTCCTTCGCAGAAGCCTTTAACAATTTTTCCTATGAATTGTAGTTCATTATCTGAGACCAATATATTTGGTATTCCATATATGCATATTATGTTTTTCCACAAAAAACCCTTACATTCTTCTCCCATGACTGTTGCGAAAGCTTCTGATTCTATATACTTCGTGAAATAGTCAGTTGCTACTAGCAAGAAGCGCTTCTGAGCTGGCACCATAGGGAGATGGACCGATGATGTCGACCGCCCACTGCATGAAGGGCCATGGGCTTGCTACTGTGTTCAGTTCTCTTGGAGCCATTCTCGTGATTGTGGCGAATCGCTGGCATCTGTCACATTTCTTCACATATATCTTGGCGTCTTGATGCATTCCAGGTAGGTAGTATCCCTCATTTATGACTTTGTGAGCCAATGACGTTCCACCAGTATGGTTTCCACATATTCCTTCAAGAATTTCAGCTAGGACATACTGTGTTTCTTTCTCCTTTAAGCATTTCAAGTATGGTCCTGAAAAAGATTTTCTATACAATAATCCATTTATTAACGTGTGCCTTGCACTTTGTTGCTGGACTTTTTTCGCTAGGAGGGTTTTTTTAGGGAGTACTCATTTTCCGAGATAGAGGATCAAATCGTGTTGCCAGCTGGGCTCCTCTCCGGTTTTTACTTCAGCAATGATGTTTGACGAGGACTGAATACTCAATTTTTTCAAGAACTCTATAGGCACATTTCTTTTATGTGAGAATCATAAAGATTTAACAAAATTTGCTAGCGCATCTACAATGTCTATTCTCAGTTCTCGAAATTTGTTGAATCTCATAGCATTTGAATGAGTTCAGCAATTCTCTTGCCCGATGTAAATAACTTATCATTCTCTCACAATTAACATAGAATCACAAAATATTTTCACGTTGGTTACCTCATATTCTCGTAGCAATGATATTTTAGCTATTAACGCTTCATATTCAGCCTCATTGTGTGATACATTGAATCTAAATGAGATAGAATGTTCTACGTTTCTCCAAATGGTGTTTGTACCACTACCCCAACTCCAGCTCCTTTTAGAAGCGCCATCAACATATAGTTTCCAAAACTCATCCTCTATTTCTTTAGGCTGCTCTGGACTAATCACTTCTCCGGTGAAATCTGCGACGGAATCTGCTAGCACTTGCCCCTTGATTGAAGTTCTGGGTTCATAGCTGATCTTATGCTGTTTAATTTGATTGCCCATTTTGCCATTCTTCCACTCACCTATGAGGAGTGCAGTAGACTTTTAACAGGTGTATCTGTTAATACTTTAATGTTGTGTCCCTGGAAATAAGGTCTGAGCATCCTTGCGTCAGTTACGATGGCCAATACCAATTTTTTCATCTTTTTATATCACGTCTCTACTGCCACCAAGCCATTACTGACGAAGTAGATGGACTTCTACTTATTTTCTTCTTCTTTAATGAGCACAACACTCTCAGCTATTTCTGAAACTGTAATATATTAGAGGAGTTGCTCTCCAAGCATTGGTTTTAAGAGTAGTGGGGGCGTTGTTAAGTACTCATTAATTCTGTTAAAGGCCCATTCACACTCGTCATCCCATTTGTCTGTAGAGTTCTTTCTCAGCATATCAAAGAACGGCTTGCATTTATATGTTGATATAGAAATAAACCTATTGAGCGGCGCGAGTCTCCCAGTTAGTCCTTGAATTTCTTTTTTATTCTCAGGAATTTCATCTCCATTATAGCCTTCACCTGGTATGGGTTTACTTTAATCTCTCACCGAGTTATCAAGTGGCCAAGGAATTTCCCTGTAGCTATGCCGAAAGTACACTTCTCTGTGTTCATCTTCATTGAGTTCTTTCTTAGGACCGAGAAAGCCTCATCTAGGTCTTGGATATGGTTTGTTCATTCTTTGCTTTTTACCAACATGCCGTCCACATACACCTCCATATTTCTCCTGATCTGACTCTGGAATAATTTGTTCACCAATCTCTGTTATGTGGCTCCTGCATTTTTCAGCTCAAATGGCATTACTTTATAACAATAGATGCCATATTCAGTAATAAAAGAATTTTTTCTTGATCAGGTTGGAACAATTTCACATGGTTATATCTGGAGTAAGCATCCATAAAGCTGAGGAGTTCATGTCCAAATGTGGCGTCCGCCATTTGGTCAATTCTAGGAAGCGGATAGTCATACTTTGGACAAGTTTTGCTTAAGTCAGTGAAATCCACACAGATTCTCCATTTGCCAATCTTTTTTCGCACCATCACCAAATTGGCCAACCACTCCGGGTAGTCAACTTCTCTGGTGAACCCTGCGTCCAGTAGTTTACCTACTTCTTCTTTTATTGCTTTATTACGTTCTAGTGCAAAAATCCTTCTCTTATACTTTACTAGTTTTACTACCGGATCAGTGTTCAACTTCTGGCATATAATCTCTTCTGGAATCCTAGACATTTCTTGCGCAATAGTAGCAAAAACATCTTTATTGGTTTGTAGGAATTTGATCAACATGTCTTTTTCTGCTTGCTCGAGGCAAGTGCTAATGTTTGTCATCTTCTGTGTTTCTTCTTCTAAGCACACCAGCTCCGTCTATTCCCCTGCCTCGTATCTCAGGCCGTCTAACCCTTTGCCTTTTGATTGCTATTGAGTTGCTTCATTTGGCTGTCTAAGCTCTGCTTCTTCTGTACACGTTTTCTTGGTTGACTCTAATGCTGTTATAGAATAGATGCAGGCTGAAGCTTGGTCTACCTTGATGGTTTTGATTCCCTTCGGTGAGGGGTACTTCAACACTTGATAGAAGGTTAACGATACAACTTTCAGCTTATGGAGCCACGTTCTTCCTAGAATGTCGTTGTACGGGGATGAAGTATCCAGAATCATGAACTTATTCATATGATTAAAAGGTTCAGCTCTTAGAGGGAGCGTAAGGATCCCCTCTAAGTAGTTGATAGCTCCATTAAAACCTATCAACGGTTGTGGTTCCCTACAACTTCTGATCTCCCATGAACATCTTCTCTAACGCGGTTTGGTCCAGAATGTTAACCGCTCTTACATCATCCATAAAACTCTTCTCAAGAGGAAATGAAAAGTACGTCGTTATGATGTCTGTCATGTTCGAGATCTAGATCATCAAATATTAACAGGAGGTTCCCGTCAAAAGATGAGTGGTTCTCCATGCGCTTCTCCAACATCGACTTCTTACAGTACTACTTCATATCCTTCTTGTTCTGTCAATACAATGATAGTGTTGGCAATGCGAAGAGGTTGTTTCTCATTGTCACTCTTTTCATCGCCACGATCTTCTTTCTCTGTCTCCCGCTTCTGCTATTCTCTTTTCACAAATCGGCGCAAATATCCATCTCTTATAAGTTCTTCAATATAATCTTTGAGTTGGAAGCAATCTCTGGTGTAATGTCCACTGCTTCTGTGGAAAGAACAAAACTTATCCTTGTCTTTCTAGCTGGCTTCTTTTGTAAGCGGTGCTGGTCTTTTCAACCATGGTTTGTCTTGAAACTGTTCCAAGATCTAATTTACTAGGAGGGTCAACGATGTGTAGACCTTATCCCTCGGATGTACCCTACTCGAGTCTTGCCTCTGGTATTCTGTCCTTCCCCATTTTCCTCCCTTTCCTCGATTTTGTCCGTTTTGTCAGTTCTCTTCTTTTCTGATCTGGTGTTCCTCTCTCGCTTATGTGATTCTTTCTTTCTTTGTCTGTTTTCTTTCAATAGATTCTTCTTTTCTTCTTCTAGTGCTATATAAGTCTGGGCCTATTGGAAAGTCTCTACCATAGATAAGAGTTTTGTTTTGGACAAGTCTTAGAACAAGGGTGAGTTTTGTCTCAATCCTCTCCTAAAAGCCAATCTGGCCACCTTATCATCACAGTTTTTTACCTTCGCCATTTCATCTTTAAACATGTGGGTGTACTCCTGTAAGGATTCTCCTTCCTTGATTGTGATCGTGAGGAGATACTCTGTGTCTTCCATTACTGTCTGATATGTGGAGTACTTTTCCAGAAAGACAGAAGACATAACATCAAAGTTAGTAATTGAATGAACACGAAGTGAATGATACCATTTTAAGGCCATTCTTCCAGACTGGTTTGGAACATTCTGCACATCAGCTCATCCTCATGTTGATATAATGCCATTATCTGTCTGAAACGGTGGAGATGATCACTGGATCACTCTTTCCCTCGTTACACTTGAACTTTGGGGCCACAAACTTTTTGGGTACAGGAGCCGCTCGAATCTCTGGACTCAACGGGGTACGGATGAGAGATTCGAGGTTCCTCATCTCCAGCATTTGTTGTTCCAATAATTCTTCCACGGCTTCCTTGGTGATTATTCTTGATTGGCGCATCGCCTCTGCATTCTCCTTTTCTCGGCCCTGAGACTGGATTTTTCTTTCTTCTTGTTGCATGTTCCTGCTGTTTTCATGATTTTATTGTCTCGCTTCTTGCCTTTTATTCTCAGAACGGATGTCATGTTCCTTGTCATTGACTTTTTGGCTGACCTCAGCACGCGTCCAGGCCACCTTTTGTTGAAGAGCATGGATCTACTCTTGCATAACTCTCTATACATCGCGCTGTGTTTTTGCATTTCATTCTTCCATCTCTCGCATTCCAGTCAGAATTGTCCGGAGTACCTCTGCTGGCGGGGCTGATTGATCTGTTTGGTCGTTAGTGTTTTTGGCTTCGTTGTCTCCATTGTAGGCTGCGTTGGATCTGGTTCTAGGCATGTTCAGTGTTTTTGGGTGGGTCTCTCGAGCTTTTTCTCTCAGCTCTCAATGAAAGCACCAAAATGTAAAAGAATTTTTTTCTCTAAAAAACAAAAAATATCAAGAGCTGAGAAAGTAAATACGAGAGTAAGCAAGTTGCAAAGGCTTGTGTTCGATGATCCTTCAATTTATAATTTGGCCTGTATTTATAGGTTTGTAACACAAACTACTTCTGGAAATAAAACAAGCATAAACAGAATATTCCTTGAGATTAAGTTTATCTTCTAAGATTTACTTCATCTTTTAGGGGAGTAATTGAGTTTTGCTTATCAATATAATAATTTTTTAAATTTGAATTATTTTGGTGTAGTGTGGCAAATCTGATGTTGGTTGTTATTGTTACCAAATTTACAGTGGTAATGGTTCTCTTGATTGACTTCTCTATCTTTCATGAATTCCTATGCAACGTTTACATTTTCGTCGCCCTGACTAGGCGCTTGACTCCAGATTGGCTTCTTTAGATCCGCCAATATGACAAATTTCACCAATCCTTTAATGCTTCTGTGACATTTACTTTGATCGTTTCTCCTCTCTGCTGACGTGGTTGAGCACCGAGAATTATTCATGTTCAATCATCAATATTGTTAGGTTAGTAATTAACACAATATGGATATTGATATTATACTGAAGAAAAATTCTATTATATAATAGCACCATAGCATGCATCATTACATGAGTTTAGTGCACATGGTTTCACGTAGTCGAAAAAATGCAAACTAATAAAAACTTCAATTACGGCGTGAATGAAAAGTGTCACATCATTATTATAGTCCTGAGATCATTTATAAATGATCTACACAAACATTAGTTAACTTTTCCAACCTAATTTATATTAGCTTTTATGAATCTCAATGAGAGGAAAAATAAACATGAAATATTTAACAGAAACTATTTCTCGAGTGTTGATCGGGAAAAAGATCCCCGGCAGCAGGGAATTGTTGGGTTAACCTTCACCGTTCGTATTAGATCAAATGGCCAAGATCATCTCGATCAGCATAAACATTCGACTGAAAAGACTTTTTTTTCTTTACTTTTTTCTCTTTTTACTAAAACGAATGTGAGTGGCTCATTTTTATGATAGACCGTTTAAATTTAATAAGATTGTCTCGTATCTATGGAGAAAATCTTAATCGGTTGATACAATTGTTGAGTGACTATTATAATGATATACGTAATTGAGATTAGACACTCTTAATTAACATACTTGTACGCTACAACCATGTTCTGAATAGGACAAATCCCTCTTCCCTACACCACAATCCAACAAAGTCAAATCTTGCTGTGAGTTATCTTCTTTAATAACCTTTTTGTGAAAAGACGTCATGGGTAATAAAAAACAAGCTGTTGGAGAGAGGTACACAACTTTACCCATAAAAGTATGTATTATCTAAGTAATAGGTAAAATAAAAAAAAATAAGCTGGAAAAAGGGTATTGAGATCCTGTAAATAGATTTATAACAGCAAAAATGTGTTATTTAAAATATCTCGACTTATAGATTTTGCTTTGCAACGGTACAATTGATTTCTTTTGAAAAAAAAGATATTTTTTCAAGTTTTAAGTGGTGATATACACACTGGGTAGATCCGGACACGGTTGAAAGCGAATCCAATAGTTAAAACCTATTGAAAAATGAAAATGAACCATTGATCATTGATCTCTTGTTGTTTTGAAAAGGAAATAATCTAAATTCAGGACAAAGAGACAAAGTGTGAACAAGATATATACGCACGCATGCAGATGCATGCATATCCATAAAAAAAAGTATTAAAGAGAAAAAGTGGAATTTGAAGCCTCTCTCAGGTCTTCTAATCTGATATATCTGAAACTGATTAATACGTTTTATGCCTTTTTAGAGAGAGATATGAGCTATGCCTCATCCTTTGGGGCCTAGTTTTCTTTTGACCTTACTTCTCTCTTTCACAAACACAAATTACACAAAAAAAGTAGATCAATATATGGCATCTGTCAAAAGAAAGAAAAATAGGCGGTGGCGGTGGCAGTGGCAGTGGCATCTCTGGTTGTGTCAAGGTCTTTGTCATGATATATATAGAAATATATACTGATACCTCCAAATTGTCTAAATCGTATTCCATGTTACCAGATTTGCCGGTCTCTTAACAAATTTTGATGACCAATAGGATGTCGGTGGTTAATTTTTTGGGGCCATCTCCTAATTATTGGTGTTCTAATTTTAATCAACTAAATATATATCGAATGCTTACGTCAATTCAATTTCAATTTCAATGAGAAAAAAGAAGATGAGAACATGATTAAGAAAAGACTTATCAATATGATTAAGAAAGACTTATCGGGTTAAATAGATGATTCATTGAGAAAGATATGAATTAGATCATTTAAGTTAGAGCAAGTCTTTGAGTTCTTCTCTTAAATTCTCTCTTCAAGTAATAAATAAAAATATATCTAATGCATATGCCAATTTGATTTTGATGAGAACAAAAAAGATGAGAACGTGATTAAGAAAGACTTATTGAGTTCAATGGATGATTCAATAAGAAAGAAATGAATTAGATCTTTTAAGTTAGAGCAAACTATTGAGTTCTTCTCTAAAATTCTCTCTTGAAATAATAAAAATAACTTCTCAAGAGAATACCCTTTTGATTGATGGTTTGCTTTAGTAATTTGAAAAACATAACCATTTTAGTTAACTATGCAATTAATTAACTTTTGATATTTTCAATTTAACCTTTCAACATATTATAAATATCATTCTGGTATCTAACGTTAATTCTATGACAGCTACTCATAAGTTTTAAAATTTTAATTTCTTAATTAGATTACTTTAACTAGACTTATGTAAAGATATCAAAACACATTTAATTTATATGCGTGGTCCCATACGTGAATTTTTCTAACGTTTGATCTAAATTTATTAAACTATAGATATTAATACGCTATTTTGTTAAATAAGTTTATGGACGAACATAGAATACTCAATTTTGATGGACTGGACTATATACATCATTGTAAGAGTTGATACAGTTGGTTAAGCTCTCACACCTACTCTTATTATAGAGGTCCTAGATTCGAGTCATATTCTCACATTCCCCTTAAAATTTATAATGTAACTTTGACAAAAAAATATATATCATTGTCAAATAATTTCAAATTATTTCGTTCTTGCAGTCCAAGAGTTCGAAATTTTGATATTTCCAATATTCTCAACTTTATTTCTAGAGGTGATCATCAAAGCCATAGATTTATTATCATTCTCAAAATAGTTGTCCTAGTTTGTCACGCTGCACACTCGCACGCATGAATATTAGAAATGATGCATGTCAAAAGTAAATACATATATTTGTTTATTTGTATGTTTATTATTTAGGTACTTTTTATTTATGAATAAAGAAACATGAAAAAGGTGGTGATGGAGTATATTTTAAATATATTCTAAGCACGATAAGTAAGATGCAGTGAATGCTGAGCAAATGAAGAGTAATATCTAATCGTTTAGAAATTAAAGTTTGATGTGTGATTTTTGACTAAGATGCTTTGGGATATTTGATTTAGGTTAAAAACAATTTAAATGTGTGTTGTCCATATCTACAGACTACAAAAGGAATAAAGAGCTAAACATTAGGCTCCTGCCCTCCTCAAGGTTAGGTTAGCCACTTAGTCTAGCCGCCTTTAATTTTTTAAATTTTAATCTTAGGGGAATGGAAAATGATACTATTATTATTGTAACATAAATTATTTATGAGCCACTATAATAAAGTCAAACATAAAAAATAATGTGTGATTTAAACTCACAGATTCTTACACTCTACGTAATAAAGATTTTGAAAGAAAATGCTAGCTTCGTAAAATACAAGCTCGCTTTTTTTCTCTTCAATTCAGGATCGATGTTGCAACCCGAATATAGAAATGTGTTATGGATGTTTACCCAAGTATTAATGACAAGACAAGACGTATCACACAGCAGCAGAAAGCCAACAATGAGGGAAAAGTTTCAAAAGAGAGGAACCGACCTCACCTGATCAGTCTCGAGAGAGCTCGAGTCGCATATACCTGATCATATGCAAGGTAACATAAATGGAATCCGTGAAGAGAGCTCAGTTAACCCCGAGTACCAAAGTCATCATTACTTGTCAAAAGTAACATCTTAGTTGGAACCTTCCTGCGCGCTCGAGCACCCAACATGTCCAATCATCGCAGCATGGTGTCAGATCAACCTCCGATATGTTACTTTGAAGGCATGTCAACATTAATGCCCATCATTTTATGTCAATGGTCGCCTCCCTCTTGTCCAATCAAGAACATGCCTCGTGTCCCTGGAAGCTTCCCCAACACGCTCTTGAGACTTTCTCAACACACTTCCTCCATCTACTAAAGAAAGAGGTATGCCAGTTTTCCCCCCTAAGGAAACTATATCAAAATATCTCCAAGATACTGACTTAAGCATCTGTTGCAACCACCCCCCGATTCTCCTCGCCTTCAGGTTCTTTGTTTGTATTTTGCAGAGGTTAAAGGCAACGGGAGCTCCATGCTAGAAGAGGATTACATGCAAATTCACTACTAAACTTTTCGATACAAACAATTGACGTTGTCTGTCGGGATAAAAATAAAGTCGTTCCTATTCAAAACATTTGAAACTCTCCCTCTCCCATAAAGGGAGGATTGTTTTGGCATTCTACACCGACGAAGTCCAGAATGAGAGGAAGGATTCCTCCTTCCCAACAATGGGAGAATGACATTCTATCGTCATAATGATTGCACGGTGAAGGTGGAAGGGTATAGTGACTGTAACCTCTAAGGTGACCAGGAAATGGGGGAAAGACATGCTAGTTGTCACTCAAATAGTAGTGGTCTCTTGCACGAGAATAATTCTCCCGACGACTTAAAGTCTCGTCGCCTTAGTCGTCATGCACTCCCAGAATCCTGGGGGAAAACTACCTGGGAGAGATGGGATGACATCTTCACTCGGAGAAACTGTCACCTCTCAAGGAATATGGGACCAAAGTGAAACCAGGTATCGGATGGCCAAGCTCCCCCTAAAAGGTGGTGTTTCCGGTTGGGGTCATCCCAAAAAGACAAAGGAAGGAGCGGCATACTGAGGACACCTTGTAAAACAACCACGGATGTACTTACAATCGTTCACCATGTCGCCAGGCGAAGGAGGAGAACATGGATGTCAAAGATTGAGCACAGGTAAAGACCCGTAAGGAACTTTATAGGGGCAATATGTGAGCAACTGCGAAAGATGGAGAAAAGTATCAGTGGACCACCCTCCGCCCAACTCCTTAGTGTCTTTTTGGCCACCAAAAATTTGGCAAGACTCTTACGCAAACGAAAGTCACTCGGCACGGATAAACGGGCCAGGGTTCATTTCTAGTTGAAATATCGACCCTCCCATCAATCCTCTACAACATGCATTTCCCCATTTTCACGGCATGTATCACTACGCTGGTTTGCAAGCTAAATCCGAACTGAAGCCCCAGTGAGAGGGTAAGGGCAGTCATAAGACCCTTTTACACCAGTTTCCAACAAGATAAGGATTTACTAGTGAGGCATGCGAGCATGTCTCTCTCAAGCTCCCACATGACGCGGACAAACTCACATGAGTGAAGTAGACAGTAGCCGACGCACCGACCGAGAACTAACCCCTCGGAAGAACTTGAAGGCCCGAAGTGGTCAATCATTCTCCCACCAGAGCATCCAAGAAATGTGGTTTAGGATAAATCAACATCTGTCCAAGAGTAAAATGTAAAGCAAAAATGGCCCCATGATTAAGGCAAAAGCTGAAGAATAGAAAGAAGGACTCCCCAATAAGAGATGAATGACGATAGCTCGAGTAATAAGAACCAGGCCGTGTTCAGATCTCCAGTTTGGCCCTCTCTCCCCCCTCAGTCTTCAGAATAGAGGAAGTTGTCTCTTTTTTAATGACCAACGCCAAGGTATACTGGACAACATAGATCGTGTACTGAGTGGCATTTGTCAAATAAAATGAGAAAATTGACTCTTCCACCAAGTGCCAAGGGTCAAGCCAGGGCAGGAATGCATGGCTACACGCCAGAGGTATTAGATGTCGGTCGAGCACTCTAGCTCACCAGAAGAAATCGAGGCCCTAGTCAGAGCAAGAATGCCTGGCTAGAATTTGAAGAAATGTTTGACGAGCGTTATAGCTCGCCAGACGAAGCACGGACTTATCCGAGTCAGAATGCCTGGATAAGTGTCAGGTAAAAGGTCCTCTGACCATGTACTAGAGGAAAGGAATATGGCTTGTATTCTAATTCGCCAGACAAGGAAAATGCTTAATCAAGAGAAAGTTTGACTAAATTCCAAAAGGGTAAAACTCACAGCTTGAGGCAGGTCCGCCCGACCAGACCTCCCGAATGGGAGCACACTTGAGACTTCGTTAAGATTATGACAGGTTTGAATGACCCAACGTCCCTCAAAGGGGACAACCCACTGGGTAGGACTAAGAGTGTTCAGGACCCACTTAAGCTCGGGGTTAGAGCAACCCGCCGCTCAGGTCTACGTGACTTATTAAGCATTCATAACTCGAAGCAAAAAAGAAGTAGGAAGATTAAGGACTCCTCCAAACCTTAATCAAAGCTTGACGGAAGTGAAAGTGAAACTTCATCTACTCGAGGAATGTTTATTACTTAAAGTACATCTCATGTAACTATAAAAATGTTTTGACAAAGGAAATAAACAAGAACAAAACAAAAGGAGGAGTAAAGAAAATTAATTCTCATTAATAATGAAAAAGGATTACAAACACAAGTAAAGGAAAAATTACAAAAATCTCCTCCTCTAGCAAGGAGCGAATCCTTTCAGGCTAAGTTAAAACCCCCATGTTTAAGCTGGTGGTCGCAAAATTTTTATAGCTTTCTTGAACTCTTTTGAGATCTGAAGGGCTCTGATCGCTCGTGGATCACGATGACTTGGTCTGAGGCACACACCGAGTCAAGCCAAAAGGGAACTCAACCCATTGGCAGTGCGCAATTTTTGAGCTGAGGATAAAAAATGCCTTAATCTCTCCCACTTAAGGTGAGAAAGGAAGGAAGTCATTGTGCTCGGGTTCGAGATGATCTCGAAGGATGTGAGTGGAAGAGTTATTACACCCCATTCCTGAAGCACGATGGAACATGTTAATGAGCGGCTGGTAGATCGAAAGGACAGAGGTGGTAAATGGAAAGGAATGGTGATGAAAAAGGAAGTAGGATACAACTGAGGGAGTCTCCTCGTTATGAGTCCAAGGTCAAAATTCCTAGCTAAGTTGCAAACCTCCTCTAAGGGTAATGATTCATAATAGAGGAACTTTTGCAACTTTAAGCCGGTGACCAACTCGTACAAGAGGTTCATCGCACAAGTTTATCGACGGTAAGAAAATCGTCATGAATGGAACACCAGTAACTTTAAGGAACGACATTTAAGAGATGATAGAAAGGGAAACAATAACCATGGGAAGGAAAAATCAGGAGGATTTCAAGAGGAAGCCTCTCAAATGGAAGAGGCCCCAAAAGGGGAAGGATTATTATTCTCCCAGGGAGAAAAGAAGGATTGGGGCCAGGAATGAAGGTTAGCAAAAGTGTCGAATCTGTAAGGAAGACAATGACGGAAGGAGTGAGAAGGAAGACTGCCTATTTTTAGGCCTAGGAGAAGGAAACCGCTCGTTTAATAGGCATTAAGGAATGCCATAATGGCGATCGTTGATGCCACCTTACTCCCAATGAACGGCTATATCGTGAATCGATCGGAAGACCAAATGACGTTCGAATGATGCATCAGGAATGAAGTGACACATCAAGGAGTCAGGCTTCTTTACGCGTACTCACGCGCCTTTAATGCCTCCACTCCCAAGAGATGGATGGCTTTAAAGTACATAAAAGGTGAAAGGAAGTGTGGGTGATGAATGAAAATTCATTAATTTCATTCGGTACAGGCCTCCCAAATGAACAAACTTTAAGCACAAATATGAAGTTCCCAGGACAGGTGAAACTCTTAGCTTACTGCCACTCAAAGGTAGCTCGGATGAGGAGCACAGATAAAGAAGTCTTCAGCCCTGGAAGAATGAAGTCACCTAAGTCCTCGACTGGGGACAACTATTATGGATGTTTTCCAAGCACCAATGACAAGGCAACATGTATCGCACCACAATAAAGACCAACGATGAGGGGACGTTTCAAAGGAGAGGAATCGACTTCATCTGGTCAGTCCCGATGGAGCTTAGGTCACACAAACCTGAGCATATGCGAGACAACATGAATGCAATCCATGACGAGAGCTCGATTAACCCCTACCAAGGTCATCATTACCCGTCAAAAGTCACATCTCAATTAGCACATTCCTATACGACAAGCACCCAACAGGTTCAATCGTCATGCAAGGTGTCAGATCAGCCTCTGATATGTCACTTCAAAGGCATGTCAACGTTTAATGCCCATCGCTTTATGTCAAAGGTTGTCTCCCTGCTGTCCAACTAAGGACAGACCTCGTTCCCTAGGAAGCTTCCTCAGCATTCTCCCGAGACTTCCTCGACACACTTCCTCCAACAAACTTTAGGTACAAATACCTCCATCTACTAAGGAAAGAGGTAGGTCATTTTCTCTCCTAAGGAAACTATGTCAAAATATCTCTAAGAGACTGACTCAGGCATTGGAAACCTTTAGGCGAGGTAAATACTCCCCAGTTCTCCTCGCCTCCGGGTTCTTTATTTGTGTTTTACAGATTTTATGGCCAAATGGAGCTCCATGCTAGAGGATTATTTCATGTAAACTCACTGCTGAAATTTTCGGTACAAACAAGATGCATGTGTAGTGCTTGCATTCTCATACACAATAAACAAGGTGTGTCCTTGCCAAAGAGAATTTAGTATTTTGAGAGATTTTGACATAATATTAATTTTTAAAAGAACATTGAATTTAACTTGAACTGACATATGAGGTTGGGTGATTATTGAGGAGAAATGTAACATTAACAATGACTTTATGCATAAATGTTAAATAACATTAAATGTTATTTTATGGATGCATAGTTTGTATTAAATGCGATGTAGCTAGCATGACATAAATTGTGAAACATTGATCAAAAATAGATTATTGGAAACAAGTATTGTCTCTGTGACAGACACAATGCCTTTTCCACGTACCTAATGTATCTTGCCATGATGATAATTACACATAAATTATGCTCGATTCTCAAGGCACCCATCTGAATCGTAAGGGTGAAAAATTTGTTACCGAATCTACTGAACCAGACTGAAAATGGTCAGTTTGGTCGATTATTTATGTTACATCGGTTTGGCTCAGCTTGGTATTTTTGTCGAATTGCAACTTTAGTTGGGTTCGAAAAATCATGTGATTTCGAACCGAACCAAATCAATACTAATATATAACCTGAAAAGTTAGGGTTTGACCATATTTGTATCCCTTCTCAAACTTGCGACTCCTGCCTTCTCCTTCTCTTTCACGATTCTTATTTCTTCTTCTTTCTCCTTCTTCACGAATCTCAGTTATTTTCTTCTTCGTAGTTCTTCTTCGTTCTCATTCCTTGCGATTCTTAGTTCTTCTACTCTTCTTCGTAGTTCTTCTACTCTTCTTCGTAGTTCTTCTTTGTTCTCCTTCTTAAATCTCAGTTCTTTCTCCTTCTTCGTGAATCTCAAATCTGACTTATGCCTTCATTCTCCTTCTATGAATTTTAGAATCTGAGTTATGCTCTACGTCTTCTAGTTCTTTCTCATTCACATCTTCAGAACGCATCACAACTCTTGCTTCGTTCTTCACTTTTTCTTTCTCTTTCGCATCTCTAACTTGGGGATAAGGTTTTCTGTCTAAATTTTGAGGTAAAGATAAGTATCGAATCCTTTTACTCCTCTAGATCTGCTATGCCTGAAATAAGTGTAAGGTTTTGTGAATCTACAGACCTATTTAGGGTTTGTGAACATGTGCTCTACTGTCTATGAAATTGGGGTGGGTTTTTTGAATACTTGTAGTGTTTTATGAATATGTGAAACTGGGGGGAATATGTGAAATTCGAGTGAATCTGTTATGAGAAATTGTGAGTTTCTGTTTGAGAAATTATGAATTTTGTGAATATGTTTGAAAGTTTGTAATAGGTTTTGGTTATTTTGTGAATTCTATCCTAATAGGTTAATTTGTGAATATGTTCATAAAACTATGATTTTGTGAATCTATTCTGAATCTGTTAATTTGATTTTGTGAATTTGTTCTGAATCTGTTAATTGATAGATCTGTGTAGGTTATCCTTATGAGATTGAAGAATGAAGAACCTATCTTTACCTCATCATTTTACTTTCTAATTTTATTTGTGAGGAGGATGTGTTCTAAAGAATTATAACAATGCTGCCATTGTTAGAGTAGTTTAAATGCTTTGTTATATATTTGTGATAAATTTGAAATATGAAAGTTTTAGGTTGAGCTTATTTTCAGATTTGTTTAAATGCTACTAGATTTGCGATTTGTGATAAATTTCATGCTCTTTTTAAGTGGCTAGACATTAAAATTTTAGGTTTAGAAAATCTACTAAAAATAATTTGTATAGGAATCTTTAGCCGAACCGATGAACCAAACCGTAAGTCACGGTTTGGTTTGGTTTGGTTCGATTCATATAAAACTCACGGTTCGGTTCGGTTCGATTTAGGGTCGAACCGTGAACTTCAGTTTGATTCATTTTTTTATCTAAATAACCGATCAAACCGAACCGTGAGCACTCCTACTGATTCGTTTGGGCGATCTCCACGGCAAACTAATTTACACAATATTTGTGGTCGATCATTCAGAGATTAGACACATAACATATATAAGGACCGAATGATTTCACCCACAAGAGAGGAAGTTTATGATCTCAAGATAGTGTAATTGTTTATTTATTTAAATATAATAATTTCTGAAATTAATCCAATATTAGAAACTGTAGTACTATATTGTTGGTCAGTTGTTAATATAACCTAACTGTTTGGTAAGACACTTAGTCACATGATGATGGAAAGTTTAATCCACAAAATATTTCTTGGTTTATATCTATATTCTATACTAATAGGTTAATACCTAATACATTTTCTGTGATATTATTAAAAAAACCTTGTGGAATGGGAAATATATTCCAGTTATAGAAAATTCGTTTGATTCATTAGCCAGTATCCTAGTCTCAACCTTACTTTCTTTTTTATTCTATTCTTAATCAGAATAAAATAAACAGAGCATAAGTTTTGATAAAACTTCCCAGTGTCTAAATTAAAAATCAAATGGTAAGCTGGAATAAAGAATATCCAAAAGTCCAAACAAGAAATGCAAAGTTTAATGGTATAGACTATAGAGAGAGTAGCACATTGCATGCTTTAATGTGACTTCTTTGTCACCATTCGATCAAATGGCCAATGGGGATCCACTGCCCGACAGGCACCCGGTAACCCTTGACAACTTGCTACTTGGATGCTCCTACCAAAATCTCAACACAAAATGTCAATTGATTTGCATAAGAAAGTCCATTAAATTGAGCAGACAACGAGAATCCTCTCCTATTCTATATAGAATATAAGGACATTATAACTTTTTGGATCGTCCCACAGTCGTCCAAGATTAGTGTGCTAATTATTAAAATTACTTTTTTTAAGCTGAAAATTGTTGAATTTCATCACATTTTCCTCTCTGATTATAGCGTAGTCTTCAACCATATAACTAATTTTGATATGAGCTTAATTAGTTGAAAAAATGAAAAGCTTGAAGCAACTACCAAAAAAATCTCTTTTATGCAAGAATGATTAAAAGTTAATTAAAACAATGAATATCGTATTTAAATTTTAATGTAGTTTAATTAAGCCACAGGAAAAGAAAATAGTGTATAGCTTCAATTATTTTGGAGGTGGTTTTGTTTAAAATAAAATTACACACGTGGAAGATAAATATAGAGGTCAATATAAACAGGATCTGCATGTATATCCAGCTGGCCTTATTTTTCTTCACATGGTATATTATGTTATTAACTATTATCAAGCTGTGCATGTTTCTCTTTCTCATAATAGCATCCCAAGTCAAGGATAATGTATTTTGGGTCCACGGAATGTTTAATTAAAAAAAAATATCCACGTAAGGATTGATTGATTGCCCTGTGCTCATCAGAATCCCAGCAGGAAGGATATGTACAATCGTGTTTGGGCATCGGACAAATCGGAGAGTCCACGTAAGGATTTGTTTGATTTTGATTTATTTTAAAAAAATTAAAAAAAATTCATTTTTAATATCAGTCAGACGTGTTTCACACGTGATAAATAAATAAAAAAATATATTTAGATTCAGACATTTACCTTGAGATTGAAATAAAGATTTATAACTAATATATATATATATATATATATATATATATATAGTTAATTATTTGTGATTTATAGAAATTCTCACACCACTTTTAAATGTTTGAAATTTTTTATTAATTCATATATCTTTATTATAATAAATAAATGATCGGTGACTAAATATAATTCTCTACCATTCAACAACATAGTAACATTTTGATAATAGTAACGGTTGTTATTAATATTAATCAATAATCAACTATCACATATAAATTATAATATTAAAGAAATAATAACTAAACAAACTGCCAAAAAAGTTTATAAATTACATTTTATAAATTTTGATTGTCAATTATCAATAATTAATTAATTTGTAAATCATATTTAATTGCACCTAAACATAAAATGGACAAAAATTTTAAAATGTTTCTTGGAACTTTCATCATTACAGTTCGACACCAAATTACAACATTTTTTAGAGTATGAAAAAAGACTAATCAAACCAATATAATATATATATTAAAGATTAAACATACAAAAAGTTCAAACCTAAATCCCAAATGAAAAAAAATCTCTTTTCATCTCCGCAGCAACACACAACACAATAAAAAACTCATATTTTCTTTGCAATCTCTCACTCTCTCCCCTTCAGCAAGAGCCTGCCAAAGCTTCTTCAATCTTAATCCGTGGTTGAGTTTCTTCTAGCCCAAACTCTATCTCACCATGAATGCTAGATCCAACCAACGCTGCTTATGATAAATTTTATCTTTTTGAGAATGTATGCTCCAAAAAATAAAGGCTAAAATACAAAACACGCCACTGCACTTTGACTAAACTGTAAACTATACCTATATATTATTTTCATATTTTTATACCTTTACACTTTGACTAAACTTTAAACTAACCAGAAAAATGGCGCGTGCCATGCACGTGCCAAACTTTCGTTAACGACATTAACGACTGTTAATGGAAGTTAAAAGTAAATCAGGTTAGGTGATTTTTTCCTACTCTTTCACTAATTTATTCGAAATCTCGCTAATTTGTTCGAAATCTCCCTTTATTATTTTCGAGTTTGTTTTGGGTTTTGGATTTTATTTGTTTACTATTTTGAGACAGATTTTGTTTTGTATCTTGGTTTTGTTCTGTTTTCGAGCATGCTTTTGTTTTGTTATGTGCTTTATTTTCTGAATATTTTGGGATGATTTTGATGATGAATGGGATAATTTTTTTAAGTAGCAGAATTTTTTAGTAGTAGATTTTTTTAGTAGCAGAATTTTTTAGCAGTATTCAGCTTTATGCAATTTTATAGATTGTGAATCAGTGTAAATAGCATAAACACTAAGAAATTGAAATTGAAAAAGAAATATGCAAGTATGCATTTTCGGCAAAATGTATTCATTCTTAAATTGAAGATTGTAAAAGAAGCCATTTTTTGTCAATCAATACCTTCAAAAAAACTGCTGTCCAGATCTGAAAAATAGCTAATGGAGTTTTGGCGGGAAAGAAAAAATTGTAAATCAGTGTTAACTTTCTGTTAAATTTAACTAAAAACGTCATTAAATGATATATTTTACAGTTTAGTCAAAGTATAAGGCTATAAAAACATAAAAACAAAAGCATGGGGATCTAGTTTCTAGTTTCGTCAAAGTGCAGGTGTGTGTTATGTAATTTAGTAAAAAATAAATACATATTTGTCTAGCATTGACGCTTGATGTTCTTTCTTGAAAAAAAACTTTTCATCTTAGTCTTTGATCCTCTGCTGAGAAATTTTTAAGGTTGCATGCATTCTGCCAAAACCTTATGTAAGTATTTATAGAAAAATCATTATTGAACATTACTTGATAAACATCAAGACTCTTCATTATTAGCATATCAGACACTTCATTAATAGGAAAAATCCATTTTAGATCTTTTATGCAATCTTAGTTTAACGTGAAGCATGTAGAAAATCGTTGAGGGCATATGGGGGTAATTAATGAAATTGAAAGTTTCTCCTACTCTAAATATTTTTTTTAATAAAACCAAAGTATATTAAAACTGAGAAACAAATACAATTTAAGGAGGGTTTGAACAAACTCTAAAAGCAACACTAACCTTCGCAAACAAACTAAAAGAACTAGATAAGAGTGATGACAAAGATCTTTATCCTGACCTAAATTGTATTAAGCTATAGTATCAATGACAGAGAAACAATTCCTACTTATCTAAGATAAAGAAAAGTTACTAGCATCTGAAAAAAAAATGAACATCTTGAACGGATCAGGGGTTGTCTGTTGTTGACTTCTAACGACAGGCACATCAGTTAAGGCGATTTGGACGGTTTGATCTGATCTAATCGGTCCAGATCAAATGAAACTTTACTCGGTGAGTGATGTAGAGAAAGCCTCAACAAAACCCTAACAATACAAAAAATTATTGAATCGCGTACGAATTCTAGCAATCGATCTTCCAAAACCCGTTGAATCCTAAAATTACCAGGATTTAGGCAACAATTTCATTTATTCGCAAGAATACTGAAAATTAGAAATAAAAGGAAAACGGTTGCTCATTAAAAATATCAAAAACTTTCTAAAATAACTGAATAAGATGAATTTATACCGCTCTAAAAAAGCCTAAAAATTAAAAGAGATGAAAATTATGAAAAATCCCAAAGTTATGACCGAAACAACTTCCGGGCCTCCGAAAGTGCTTAAGACAGTATTTTTTAGACCTGAAACTGGACTGCAATGGATAATTCATATCGTACAAGTAGATCTCTGAATAAGCTTTGATTTTATATCTTTCGGCCCATGTGGTTCCACCCGAGTCAAAAGTTACGCTCTCCGAAAGTTGACATGCGCGTGCCACGATCTATTTGTTCTAGAAATTCTAAAGCTGCACCGTCTGCACATTCTCCCAAGGTTAGAGAAAATTTGACCTCGAATTTGTAGTAGCATCATCATCAGAAGAGTCATCGTGGAAAGGATTCAACTGTTTGACATGGAACACATTAGTAGTACGAATGTGGCTAGGGAGCTTCAACCTGTAAGCATTTGGATTGATCTTCTCAACAATCTCAACAGGTCCAATCTTCTTGGTAGACAACTTGTTGTATTCATCAACTGAAAAGGGATCTTTAGTTAAGACTACCCATACAAAATCTCTAACCTCAAACTCTACATGTGTGCATTCCTGATCGACATACTGTTTATACCGTACGTTTACTGAACATAAATTATCATGAACCGCCCTATGAACATCTTTCAATCCAGTTATGAAATTTGATGCTTTGCCGTGGACCTTCAACTTACTTGGTAAAGCCATTAAATCGAGTGGTCCCCTCGGATGAATAGAATAAACCACCTTAAAAGGACTGAACTGAACCATGTACTACGACTGACTGCATGGTTATGAGCAAACTCTGCCTAACACAGTTTTTTATCCCAACTCTTGACATGTTCACCAACCAAACAACGTAAAAGGTTTCCAAGAGACCTATTGACAATCTCAGCCTGTCCATCCGTTTGAGAATGATATACACTACTAAAATTAAGCTGTGTATTGACCATCTTCCACAAGCTGCGCCAGAAATGGTTAAGGAACCTAGTATCTCTATCAGAAACAATAGAAGTAGGCAGCCTATATAGACGATATATCTCATGAAAATATAATTGTGCAACATTAACAACATCAATAGTTTTCTTGCGGGTAATAAAATGAATCATCTTAGAGAAACGATCTACAATGACATAGATAGAATCATTACCTCTCTGCGTACGAGGCATCCCCAACAAAAAATCCATACTAATATCCACCCAAGGCTGAGAAGGAACTGCCAAAGGCATGTATAACCATGCATTGGTGGCAGAACCCTTCGACACTTGACAAAACTTGCACCTTTGCAATATATTTCTCTATCTCCTTGCGCATGCTGGGCCAAAAATATGATGATCGCACCAGTTGCAACGTTCTATCCCTGCCAACGTGACCCTCACCATGAAGTTCTCTGATAATCTGCAATCACAAGCTACAATCTGGGATACAAAGTTGATTTCCCTTGAACAAAAATCCATCATGTAACAAGAAATATGTTTTCTTTCTAGTATGCACATCTTGGAGAACCACAAAGAAATATAGATCAGTAGCAAGCAAATCACAAAAAGAGTCAAAACCAGGTACCTCAACCCTCAATGCATCCTACGACTTGGTTGGTTATCATGACCTTGTGTTTAACCACAAAAGTGAATTTCTCTAAGTAAGCAACCCATCTTGCATGCCTAGGGGACACCTTATCTTGTCAATGCAAGTGCCTCAAAGAGTCATGATCAGTATACAATATGAATTCACTGTGAAACATGTAATTTCACCAATGTTTTACCGCCTGTCCTACTGCATAAAACTCAACGTCATATGTACTGTATCTGATTTTGGTGTTGAGCAGCTTCTCACTGAAATAGGCCACCGGTCTACAATTCTCACTCAGTATTGCTCTAATCTCAACCTTAGAAGCATCAGTGTGTAACTCAAATGGTTGTGCAAAATCTGGCAGCACTAAAATCGGTGAAGTGGTAAGGCGTTCCTTAATCGATCGAAATACAAATTCTGCCTCATCAGTACATGTAAACTTACTCCTCTTCACGCAATCGGTAATCAGTGCCATGATACTGCTGAAATGAGGGATAAATGCCTATAAAAAGACGCAAGGGCATGGAAACTCCTAACTTCAGTAATTATTTTTTGTCTTGCCACTATTTCACTACCTCAACCTTAACCTCATCTAACTGCAATCCATTTCCAGAAAACTACATACCCCAAAAATAACCTCGTGGGGTCATAAACACGTACTTCTTCTTTGCTGCATAAAATTGTTCCCTGCGGAACACAACTAAAATCTCTCTCATATGTTGTAGATGTTCTTCGGAGTTAGTGTTATAAGCCAGAATATCATCAAAATATACTACCATGAATCTTCCAATAAAAGGCCTCAACAACTGGTTCATTACGCGCATAAATGTGCTAGGCACATAAGACAACCTAAAGGGCATCACAAACCACTCATACAACCCCTCACGATTTTTAAGAGCTGCTTTCCACTGCCCAACCCAAATCTAGTAATGACCACTCTTTAAATCAAGTTTAGTGAGCACAGTAGCTCCACTAATATGATCTAATAAATCATCCAAGCGAGGAATAGGAAATTATCACTTGACAGTAAATAAGGCTAATATAGCACATGGGCTCATACTTTCTCTCATGTGCCTCTTGGCCAACAACTCCTCGACCTGTCTGCACAACTCCTCATGCTCACTAGAATTCATCATGTAATGCGGTCTGTTAGGAAAAGTTGCACTAGGAAACAGATCTATGTGATGTTGTATATCATGTAGTGGCGACAATCCATCAGGTAATTCATTTGGAAACTCACTAGAAAATTCTGCCAATAAAGGAGGCACTACATCCAGAACTATTACAGACTCTGTAGTCTCCTTTCCAAACAACACAAATACTGTATCTGAATCATGCAACTCCTCATGAAATTGAGCCAAAGATAATAAATTTGTACTAGTCCCTGTAGCTAGGGATTTATCCATTGGTTTATTGGGCACCAACACAATTTTAACCATTTTAAACATAAAGCTGTAAGTGTTAGCTCACCCGTCATGGGCCACATTTTGATTATACTCCAAGGTCAACCTAGTAACAAATGACAAGCATCTATGGTCACCACATCACACCAAACATTATCTTTATATTTTGTTCCAATAGAAAATGTAACAAGAGCACGTTTAGAAACTGTTACCTCACCACATTTCTTATGCCAGGCCAGTTTGTAAGGCTTGGAATGTTTCTCGGTCTCCATATTAACCTTCTGTACGGCCTTTTTCGAAACTATATTTTTTGCAACTGCCAGGGTCAATAATGAAAAGACACATTTCTCCCAGGATGGTACAAATAGACTAGAAAAAGATTACTCCTCAATTAGTCATCCTCTGGTATTGTTTTAGGCGTCAAGTATGATCTCCTGACAACTAGTGCAATCCTTACATCACCTGTAACAACCTCCTCATCATTTGGCTGATCCTCGTCAAAACCTGGATGTTCCGCAATGTCTACGTCCTCATCGTCGCCTTCATCCATTTCAGCAAACAGTGCCCTCTTGCCAGCCTTTTTACAATAAATTGCTTATGCCTAGGTTCACCACAAGTGAAACACTTCATGGTACTAGTGCTCGCACCTTTGTTAAACTGACTTCCAATAGCCTTACTACCCGTGCCACCCATATTAGCATTACTGGTGCCACTAAATCCACTACCACCATTAGCACGACATGATTGTTTCTCCACCGCATGGCTCTCTGATGTGCCTATGACACAGACACATGATCAAACATATTAAGAGCATCATGAATTTGAACCCTCAACCCCCCCAACATATCGTTCCACCAACTACTCCTCTATTTCATAGATTTCATTTCTGGCCATCAATTGGTCAAAAGTCAGTAGTATAATCATCCACCGATCTCATACTCTGGTTTAAATTCTACAACATTTGATATAAAATTCGCTGATAATTATAAGGCAAAAACGCAGGTCGCATATGTTTCTTTTCTTTTTCTAGAAAGAAATATTTTAGTTACCCAACCTATTACGAGATAACTTCAATTGTTCCCACTAAGCCGTAGCCCTCCCACGCAATCTAGTCACAATTAAAGGTACTTGCTTGCTCTCTGGCACCCCTTTGAACTCTACAATTTCCTCAACAGTCGCCAACCAATCAAGGAGCTCTTCAGCCTGAAGTCTGCCATGAAATTCCTGTATTTCGGTTCTCATACCAGCCTCCCACCGCCTGTTGTCCTCTTCCACTAGGATCCTCTGCTGCCTACGAAGAATATGTGCAATGTCCTCGTAGTATTCTCCTCCTTCTTCTCCAACTGTATCGTCTACCCAATCTTCCTGCCTGTTCGAATTTCATAGTTCAAGTGTATTCCTCCTATTACGACTTCCTATCATATTAGTCATCCTCTCGGTTAACTGCTCCAACATCTGTTCCATTCGTTGGTACACAATTTGTCAAATTTGATGTTCTAACTGAATGAGAGTTGTGATAGGTATAGTATCTACTCATTCCTTGAAATCAAGGAAGATCACGAGTGCCACCATCATCACGTCATAAACCTCCTTGACTCGCTGCTATAGTTGGTGATTTCGACACGATGCCATGAAAAATATGGATCAATTTTAGCATACCAATTGATGTAGCATAAGCCTAAACAAAAATCTGACAATATCAAAAGCTATTGAATCGTGCACGATTTACAGCAATCGATCTTCTAAAACCTATTGAATCCGAAGATTACCAGGATTTATGCAATAATTTCGTTGACAACTTCTCATTAAAAATATCAAAAATTATCTAAAACAGCCGAATAAGATGAATTCATACCGCTATAACAAACCCCTAAAAACTAAAAGAGATGAAAATTATGAAAAAGTCCAAAATTACGACCAAAACAACTTTTGGGCCTCTGAAAGTGCTTAAACAGTATTTTTTGGACTCGAAACTGGGTTGCGACAAGTGATTCCCATTTCACATGTAGATATATGAAAAACTTCTATTTTATATCTTACGGTCCATGTGATTCCACCTGATTCAAAAGTTACGCCCTCTATAAGTTGACATGTGCGTGCTATGATCTATTTATTTCAAAAATTTTAAATTTGCATCGTCCGCAGGGAGAAAGTAAAAATTAAAAATAATTTTTTTAATTTTTTAGCCTTGCCTCCCAACCGTCTAGATGTCTATAGAGAAGTAGAAAAGAAGAAGAAAATCACAAAGAAGAGGGGATAAAGAAGATGGGACGAAGAAAAGAGAAACAATGAAACCGGGGACGAAGAAGAAAGGGACGAACAAAGAGAAACAAAAAAAATAGCATAAGGAAACAAAAGGGACGATGAAGAGGGGATAAAAAAGAGGGACGAAAGAATAAATGGCGAATGAAGACTTTGTTGGAGAAAAAAAAGGATAGAGAATGAGAATATAGATTATGTTTAGTTCGTTGTATTTGTTTTTCTACTCTTAATACTTTAAATACTTTTGTTCAGATCACTTTTAGATCTTAAATTTTGTACAAATGAAATCAAACTACACTTTTCATCTAACTTAATTAATACGGATTCTCAAATAAAAACTTCATCAAAACAAAAACAAGAATAATTAAAATTATTGGTAAGTAATTTGGAAATGCAATAGAAGATAAGAGAACGGACAAAGGCCAGATCCGAGGCTCGAGAGAGGGAGCCATCAATTCGCCGACCAGACAAAAAGCAGGTATCCACGGCTGTTAATGTTTTTTGTTTTCTTATTTTTCCATAAAGCAATGCCCGGAGAATCTTGGCACAAATCTTTCCACAGTTAGACCCAAAAAAGAAAGCACATGGCTTTCCCCTTAACCCTCTGTTTTTAATTTTTAATCATCCCTCCCCCTCACCATTACCACCCTTTTTAAATCCAACCCAACCCAATCTTCTCATTCTCCACCTTCTTCACTAATCTTCCTCCATTTTTCATCACTAAAAATAACTTAATATTTTTTTAAAATTTTATGGGAACCTTTGTAAGGGTCAAAGAAGCGGTCGTGATTACACCATCTGATCCAACCCCAACTCATGTTCTCGCCCTTTCGGCGATAGACTCTCAGCTCTTCCTCCGCTTCACTATTGAGTACCTCTTAGTCTACCGGCCTAACATTGGTCTTCTTGTTGACCACAATGCCATTTCGGCTCGCATCAAGACCGCTTTGGCTAAGGCTTTAGTTCCTTATTATCCTTTAGCCGGTCGGGTGAGGGCTAAGCCCGATGGCTCCAGCCTTGAGGTGCTGTGTCGAGCCCAGGGTGCGTTGTTCTTCGAGGCTGTTTCGGACCACTCGGTCTATGACTTTGAGAAAGCCCCACGGTACGTAACGGAATGGAGGAAACTTTTGAGTTTCCAGGTGGCGGACGTTTTGAAGGGGGCCCCACCACTGGTTGTGCAGCTAACGTGGCTTAAGGACGGAGCGGCGGCGGTTGGGTTCGGCATCAACCATTGTGTTTGCGACGGAATCGGCAGTGCTGAGTTTCTCAACGCGTTCGCTGAGTTAGCCATTGGACGACGCGGACTGGCCGAGTTTAAACCTAAACCAGTGTGGGACAGGCATCTGCTTGATCCACAAATGATAAAGCCCACTCGTAATAATAACTCAAGGATTCACCCCGAGTTCAGAGGGGTTCCGGATATTTCTGGGTTCATGAATCGGTTCTCCAACGAACCACTCGTGCCCACCTCAATCACTTTCGAGAAAGCAAAGCTCAACAACTTGAAGAATCTCGCTCAGTCCACGAGTCGACTCAATGAGTCGACATCATACACGTCGTTCGAGGTTCTGTCAGCACACGTGTGGAGGAGCTGGGCAAGAGCGTTGAAATTACCTTCAAAACAAATAGTGAAACTTCTCTTTAGCATCAACATACGAAAGCGAGTCAATCCGAGTCTACCCACTGGGTACTATGGCAACGCGTTCGTGTTGGGTTGCGCCCAAAGCAGCGTCAAAGACTTAGTCGATAGGGGTTTAGGGTACGCCGCTGGGTTGGTGAAAAGAGCGAAAGAGGGAGTTGGAGACGAGTACGTGTGGAAAGTCGTGGAATCGGTGAGTGAGTCAAGGGCGAGTCCTGACTCTGTGGGAGTGCTCATACTTTCTCAATGGTCAAGGCTAGGCTTAGAGAGGGTTGACTTTGGAATAGGGAGACCGATTCATGTGGGTCCGATTTGCAGCGATAGATTCTGTTTGCTATTGCCGGTTTTTGATCGGAGGGACGCCGTGAAGGTGATGGTGGCGGTCCCCACAAGCAGTGTTGACAAGTATGAGTATTTTGTAATGAACACATCCACGTGAGGAGCAGAGGATACTAACTTATCCGTTGTCTCGTATAATATATTTTTGACATTTTTATAACATTCTTTTTTATATTCTTCAATTTTGTATTTCTTGAGGAATGTGGCTGTCAACTCTAGGGGTTTTGCTGTTTTAGTTCCACGTGTATTCTACTCAAAGGAAAACTCTTTCATGCTGGAGTATTTTTTCGGCATGAATGCTGGAAAATAGTGGTTTTTAGATTACTTAGAATCAATCTAGGTCATATAAAATTTAGTAGCTCTCAAGTTTTTTTTATTAAATATGTATTGACTTTCATCAATATGTATTGAATTCCATCAAATATGTATTGAGGTAAGTAATGTGATTTATAAGGAAGATGTCAAGAGTTCAAACTTCAATACACACATAATTGTGATGGCCTGGGTCTAGCCCGCGGGCCTTAATCGGCCTGGTATTGTACGTCGGTTCACCTGATTTTATGAGACGAACCATCCCACTTGCCACCTATAAATAGGTATAGGAGTTCACCAAATATGTATAGAGGTTCACCAAATATGTATTGGAGTTCAACAAGTACGTACAAAGTCAATTTTATACATATTTGATGAACTCCAATACATATTTGGTGAACTCCAGTACTTATTTAGTGAACACAAGTATATATTTGGTGAACCCCTCCAAGAATTCTTAATTTATATGTATTTGGTGAACTCTAATACATATTTGTTGAACCCAGAATGTATCTAGGTTCACCAAATACGTACAAATTAATAATTCTTGGAGGGGTTCACCAAATATGTAAATGTGTTCACCAAATACGTACGAGGGTTCACCAAATATGTACTAGAGTTCACTAAATATGTATAAATTAATAATTCTTGAATGAGTTCACCTAATATGCACTAGGGTTCACCAAATACGTACAAAGTCCATTTTGGTGAACTACTCCAAGAATTATTAATTTTATACGTTTTTTGTGAACCACAAAACATATTTGATAAACTCTCTAAGAATTATTAATTTATACATATTTGGTGAACTCCAATATATATTTGGTGAACCTCAATACATATTTGGCGAACATCACTACATATTTGGTGAACTTTTTCAAGAATTATTAATTTGTATGTATTTGGTGAATTCCAGTACATATTTGGTGAACCCAGTACATATTTAGTGAACCTAAGGTAGTCAGCTTCACCAAATACATACAAATTAATAATTCTTGGAGGGGTTCACCAAATACATACAAATTAATCATTTTTAGAGGAGTTCGCTAAATACATACAAATTAATAATTCTTGGAGGAGTTCACCAAATATGTACTTGGTTCACCAAATATGTACTTGGTTCACCAATTATATACTAATGTTAGGGTTCGTCAAATATGTATTGGGGTACACCAAATATGTATAAATTCATAATTCTTGGAAGGGTTCACCAATTGCGTACTGTGTTCGCCAAATACATAAAAAGTCAATTTTGGCGAACCCCACAAAAAATTATTAATTTGTACGTATTTGGTGAACTCCAGTACATATTGGTGAACTCTAGTACATATTTTGTGAACCACTGTACATATTTGGTGAACCCCTCAAAGAATTATTAATTTATACGTATTTGGTGAAGCTCAAAACATATTTGGTGAACCCATGTATATATTTGGTGAACCTCTCCAAAAAAATTATTTTTATTTTTATTTTTGGTGAACCCCTCAAGATTTTTTTTGTACTCCACTACGAATTTGGTGAACACCAAAAAACCCAATCGCCACTCTTCAGCCTCAACACACCATTCTTCAGCCTCCAAACACCATTTGAAGGTGCAAATCGCCCTTCTTTTTTGCCAAACGCCAGTTTAATGGCTCAAATCGCCAATCAACATCCTAAACGCCATATCTTAACATGTGATCGCCAATGAGGCCCCTAAACGCCATTTATTTGGCCCTAATTGCCATTGTTTTGGCCATAATCTCTATCTTCATTAAATATCCAAAATTTGTAATTTTTTGATTAATTACCATGCCGGACAAATCATCGATAAAAATAGTAAAAACTCATTCTCTAAATGCAAACATTCACTATATTCACTTATTAAGTGAAATTAGATTGTATTAAGTAAGAATTCCTGAAGTAATTGAACATTTATTCATAAACTCGTTCAAACTTGTCATTGATAATGTTGTTGTACTTTTGTGACAAGTATCAAGCGAGACGTGTTTACACCATATATAAGTATAGGTCATGATGTTATGATGACCGATAAATCATATTTATCGGTTTGACGAACACGTATAACCCTTAAGGTATTTACTGTTAAATCGAACATGTGTTTTATTCTACATTAAATCGAATTCTACGTATAACCTATCAAAGCACCTCCTGTTGCTGCGTCCACTAGCGTCCTTGTTGAAATTCCCAAACCATTGTAAAAGGTTTGAACTTGTAACCATCCAGGTAGTCCATGATGTGGGCATCCTCTCAACATGTCTTTAAACATCTCTCATGCTTCATAAAGAGACTCCATATCATGTTGGGCAAATGTGGTGATCTCACTCCTCATTTTGGTTGTTTTAGCTGGTGGAAAGAACTTTGCTAAAAATTCTCAGAGAGACCATTCCAAGTTGTGATTGATCCAGCTGGCAGAGAGTTCAACCAACTCTTAACCTTATCCCGAAGTAAGAATAGAAATAGTCTCAGCTTGATTGCATCAGATGAGATATTATTGTGCTTGAATGTCTCACAAATTTCAAGAAAAGTGGCTATGTAAACATTTGGATCGTCATTAGGCAAGCCACTAAACTGATTTGCTTACACCATGTGAATGATAGCCGGCTTAATCTTGAAGTTTTTGGCATTAATAAAGGGTGTTGAATGGCTGATGCAGCCTCATTGACAACTGGCATCGCATAATCTCGAATTGCCTGATTATTTTGATTGTTCACGATTTTAGAAATTTCACGAACATCTTTCATGGTTTCTTGGGGTCGTTTAGAAGCTTCTCTCCTTACTTCTCTATTACGTCGAAAAGTTCGCTCAATTTTCAAATTAAGGGGAGTCAAATTCTCGCTTCCAAATTTTCGCATACACCTCAGAGAACGCCTGAAAATTCAAAAAAAAAATAAACAACCGTAAATAAGATAAATAAGAAAGTAAAATTCGATATATGTAACTCCAATATTAATAAACACAATCAATCCCTGGCAACGGCGCCAAAAATTTGTTACGATTTATATTTATAGTGCAAGTGTACACTATCGTCTTCAAGTAATAAATTTTTATAAAAATAAAGTATCGTCTACAAGATTGATTGATATTAATAATTGAAATTAACTAAACCTTAATTCTACTTGAGAATGACGAAAAGTTGAGATTTTTATCTAAACTAAAATTTTAATTAAACTAAAGCGATAAAGATTTAACAAATATAAAATTTCAATAGTTAAAAGCTCTAGGGTTTTCGATTTAACCAAATCAAACATGCTCTAGATTCCAATTCTCAATCAATTAACGTTTATTCAGAACATTGATAGGGAATTTCTCTAATTTAATTATCAATATTTCTCAAGCATCGATAATAATGAATCTTAAATACGAATCATACATTTCTGTCAAGACTTAATATAATAAAACTCATTAAGCACAAAAAATTATAGTTGCTACACTAGATTCATAGTTATCTCTAACTTATAAAATTCTAATGGTGTTATAAACAAAGAACACATTCAATCATCGCTTCTCAGTCTTTGAATTAAATCTAAAATCATGCAATAGTTGGTCAGACAATCACAAGCATTAAGAACGAATTATAACACTCAATAATAATGAATAAACATCGATTGAATTAAAAATCAAAATTTATGAACAATCATGGTTTGGCTACGTCGTAGCCCTAGATAAGAAATTTAGAACATAACAGAATTAAAATATCCTAATAATATTCATGAGTATAGAGGAAAAGAGAAGAAAAAAACTAGATTTGAGGATGAATTGAAGTTGAGATATGTCTCCCGGTTGGATTCATCTTCGTTTCCTCTAAAAAAAGCTTTCTCCTCTGCCTCTCACATCTAAAGAGCCTTCCAAGAATATTAAAATATTATATTTTTATACTAGGGTTCGTCAAGGATTAGATTGGAGCAAAAATATCGTAAAACAAATCTAAAATCGCGCCAGCGTCTGTACTGCCAACGTTGCAACGCTCGCCCTCCTGCCAACGCTGGTTCCCTTAAGTGATAATTCTAGAACTGAATGGTCATTGAGCTTAAATTTATAAATAAGATTATAAATTAATCATTCATTAGTGGAATGATGGTAGTTAAAGATCAAAAGGTAATTAGAAGGGATAAAAAGGTAATTGACCAGTTCTAATTTACAAACCAATAATTGGAGGGCAAAACTACATGAATTGATTATATTAGTGGACTACATGTGAATACTCTATAAATACATTCTATAATCTCTAATAGTTAAATTCCGTATTTATAGTGAAGTAATAATGAAATTAATAAATAAGATTATTTTATTAAAGAGTTCAATTAATAATCTGGTTTATTTGAGCTTAGGATTATACGTCCATGGTCTCCAAGTCACCTCTATACTATGCAGTCTAGAGTATGAATATTTCAGGACATGAGAAAACGACTAACTTGCAAATGAATTTTTATTCTGGGGCAAGTATATAATTATGAGATAACTATGTTTGATTAATTAATTGAATTATTTATATATAAATGTAATTTTCAAAAATTATATGTGTGTGTGTGTATATATATATATATATATCGATTACTTTTTTAATTATCGATAAGTGAGACAGAATATCTTATTTGTGAAGTTAGATAATTAAATTATTATGAGATAATAATTTGGATCAACTAAATCTGTTATTTATGAAATAACAGATAATTTAGTTGATATGGGTAATCAGGTATGTTAATTTTGAATTAACTGATATCTAGATATTTATCTGATCAAAATAAATATTTAGTTTACAGTAATTGTCATGTGTTAATCATTGATTGGGTATCTGAGATTGACATGGACTACTCTAGTGCCAAGTGGCATTACAGTAGTGGGGGGTACAATACTGTAATGCCACATGGCTCTGCAGTTGTGCACCATTATATCGTGGGTCCCACTACATTGGGTAATTTGAAATTAAATATTACTTTTTTAGTTTAATTATTCCTAAAAATCGGATACCCCATTATTAAGAAAAATATACAAATATTATTCCGATGGCATCAATCGGATCAATCATTTGAATAAGATGAGTTGAGTTGAATCAGAGAGTGAGTTCATCAATCAGAGAATTGAGTCGAGAACACAATTGCTCAAAGTGATTTTTCTCTAATATTAATAGTTAATCAAAGCTGAAAAAAAATTCATCGTGTTCTTTTAGAGAATCGTCTCAAAAAAGTTATTCTTAGTAATTCTCTAAATTTCATGTGTTGAGTACATCTAGAGATAAAAAAAATATCTTGTAATATTCTACGTGCCCACACACGTCCTAGTGCGTTGAGAATTGACTTGAAATTTTTTTTTGTGGATCTTGGAGTCTACTGATCGTTGGAACGGTTTCGTGTGATAGAGAATCGATTGGTTTTACAAGAACGCTTGACTAAGACTACAAGATTTAATTTTTAAAATGGCCATGCGCCATACGGTTCCACCGCGCACGCATCGCGACGACCAACATATGTTTCCTAGTTTAGATATTTTATAAGTATCTTGAAAAGGGGGCAGATGGATCGCATCCTCTTGAAGAGCTTGATCGAGAGATGGTAGGATATAACCCACACATTTCATTTGGATGAAGTGGGTTAAATGACGTTGGACTTTGCTGCGATTATTAGCCTTAAAGTCATTGGTCGATAGCCAGACTACGATTTACATCTGTACAACAAGAAGGCCCTGCGAAAGATAGTCGACAAACCGTTGTCGGAGCTTTGAGAAAAAAGCTAGTTATCAATGGATTTTTGATAATTATGTTGATTATGAGTGTACTACTCCTGAGAATGAGAAAATATTGACACGAATGTTTCTTCTGATGCTCTTGGGAGGTATAAGTTTTTTGTGACAAGAGCAACAAAATCTATTTGTACTTCCTTCTTAGCCCACATAACATAGATCAGATGCATGAGTGTAATTGAGGTGGTTAAACGTTGTCCGTATTGTATTGCAATATGGACACGTCACGCCACGGGAAAAGGGTATCGACTGGAGGTTTGTAGAGAGCATGAGAGGTACGGGCTTGTGAATACTTTTCGTGTTTTACACTGAGCAGACCGTTGGGTGGTCTAGACACGTTTCCAAGAGAAGCACATTGGATAGACAATGACTCAGGAATAAAGGATGTTGGTCACAACCTTAAAGAATTGCACATTAAACTTCAATATGTGAGGCCCCATGAGGTATGTGTTTTATTTGATCAATTCCCATATCGTCCCCCACTTGAGTATGAATAGTGTTTTACTGACAAACTATTTGTTTTTGAACTTGCAGATCAACTAGAACCCTTGGGGAGAACGTGTAAACTTACCGGATAATTGCCAAGATAGTATACCTCCTACCACCCTGAGGATCTTGCTTCATGGACCTGCTGGTAAAGCATGATACTTGGGTGAGCGCGTTGCACGATAAAGTATGGGATCTCATGAGCCATTAATCATAGTCAGACCCCCTCATTCAATGTTATGTAATCGACCATACTCTAAAGAATATCTTATTGGTGGTCTTGGAGGTTTTGGAGCGTGACACTTCATCAATACGAAGATGGCGATGGCGAAGCTACTTATAATGATTTTTAGAAAATGTGGTTGTCTTACAGCTATGATGGTGCATCTTCATCTTCGCATGTGCTAAACATCTCTAAATGGTTTTTAAATATAAGATATTACTGATATTGTTATACAATAATCTAAATTTGTAATCTACATGGTATAAGCAGTAGCACGAGCAACCGCAACAGTCACAGGAGCACTAGGAGCATCATGATCGGCTAGAGCGACCGTTGATGATATAAGAGTGGCTGAAATCCAACTACCACTGTGGCAGATAACGGTTCCACACTCATATGGTGGTATTAAGATGATTGACATTCTATAAGATCTTTTAATCTCGGGTCTTCCATCAGCCGATGTCAATTATGTGAGTCATGATGTTAATATTTATTATTTAGTCATTGAATATCTTATTAACGCGCAATTCAAATAATACAGGTGCCGGTGGCATGCGCTCTAGGCATGATGCGCATGATTACCGGTCTTAGGCAACAGTTCTTTGATAAAATGTTGAGCGCGTGTGAGACGATGGTGAAGGTGATGGAAAAGGCCAAAGAATCAATGCAAAAGAAGGATATGAAAATTGTAATCACTTATCTTTCCTTAATTGTTTTTTAGTTTGAAATCAAAATATTCAAATTAACTCTTAGCTGGCATTTTGAGTATGTACACTTGTAGGCGAAGTTGCAAAGACGTCTGTAAATATATACAACTCAAGGAAGGAAGCATGGGGGTCATGATGACAATGGGGAAGATTCAATTAATGATGATGACGACGACCTGATGATGACACCGATGAAGATACTGAATTAGAACGAGAAAATGAATGACATACAAAGCATTCAGATGATGCTTCGTCGAAAAGGAGAAGAGTTGCACCATGACACTTTATCAAAACTTATATGAACTTTTTATAGTCTCCTTCAATTTTAAACTTGATTCTAACTTTGTTGAGTGTATTTTTGAATTTGTTAAATTCTGGATGCATTTGGTTAGGCATATATATTATAGATATAAACATGTATTTTGATTGTGAAATTTCTAATATTTATGGGGAGGCTTTGACGAATCATTGTTTAGAATTTTTAAATTGGATCCTAAACATTGTGTATAAGGATAAAATATACAGGATGTCCTTCTATTAACTTTAACGATGTTGTTGAGCGTAAGAAGATATTGGAAGTGGAAGCAGCTTTGTTTGTGGAATTTATACAGTTGTAGAATGTTATACTCAAATTGAAAGTTGCAACAAAAGAAAATATAAAGGAATTAAGACCGAAAACAATCTGTAAATGTATTAACACAGGCCAAACGCCACTATGACTGACGTTTGGGGTCCAAAATTGACAAGGACACCGCAAACACCATTCATGGATAGTTGCATCGAAATGGACTTATTAGCAGATATACGTATATTATAATGCGAAAGTAATACCAATTTACACTAAATATATTATGTGTATAAATAACAAGCATCCAGTAATGCTATCGTGGTGGTTGTTTTGATACCTCACGACACCATCCATAACATCTTTAAAACAAGCAGAAGCCCAAATATTTTGTTGGATGATCCCGGGTGACTTCAGAACGTGCAACCATGAATGATTGATGATTTTTTTATCGAGGTGATAACAAAACCCCGACAGTGTACAACACAAAGGCTTGCCTCCAATAATCACCGTCAGACTCCTCAATCAAGAATTTTGACAATGCGTTCACCAGAATATCACCTTTGGCGTTCACCCACTTCATCTTTTAATCTTTTATCTCATTCATATCATTATCAAATTTGATCTCCTACCCACCGTCAAATATGCCCAGTATAGAAGTCACATCATTTGCAGTGACTTTGAATGTCGACCCATGGACATTTAACATGCATGTGGCTGGATCGAAACAACCAAATAGTTACTACAAGAAGTTCCTCTTCAGCTTACGACATTTAATATCCAACAACCTTCCAAATCTCATCTCCACGACCGCACTAATCTTCCCCTCTTCAAAATTTACAACAAGATCCACAAATTTCTCAGGTGTACAGTGCGCAAGCAACTTATATTTGAAGGTAGGCCTTCTCGAATGAGTAGGATCGCGTTGTCCCGCTCTGCTTTCAATGGGATGGATTTCATTTTCCTTCAAATAATTGAGTTTCGCTTCCTTCGTCATACTATTCCACTTTAAAGCTATATCTTTCCGTGTCTGCATATCACAAACTCACTTAAATTACAATCACAATTTATCAATACCATGTTATAATATAATGTCTGTTTAAATATACTTACTTCGTTACCACTAATCTTTTTACCTGTCGCCCACATTTTAACACATTCTTTCGCACTGTTTTAATCTTAAACAACCACATTAACATTGCAACAGTTTATATGAAAATATGTAACATTAAATTGATGATCTCATAATTACTTACAAGTATACAAAGAAACCCTTTGTACATTCTTCGCATTCACATTTGTGTTAGTATAAACAACATATGACAATGTCTTCTTATCATAATTATCCTTGATACTAATTTATATGGATTGAGCATCATATAGTAAAAATGTTAAGGTCCTATGTACAATTAAATTAATGGCATACCAATGTATTTTAAAGAAAATAAGTAAAACTAGCTATTAGATACTATCATAAATGAAAAACACTTGTAAACTAAACAACGTAACTAATAAGGTACATATAATGAATTAAATTAATAAAAGTGAGATGCATCACATAAAAGTGAGGGGAAAAGATCACGCACATAAATGATGAATAACTCTTAAATCACATTCTCAATAAAAGAAATATAATCTTTTAGCACCATCTATCCAAATTACAAACAAACATTACATTGTAAACCAAAAAACTAAAGATTGAGTAACACATTAGATGACCATGAAACCATACTACGATCTTCCTGAGCAAAATTTCAAGAAAACTTGTTCAATCCCAACAAAGTCCCCACTCTCTAAATCCAATTGGAATCAACCTTATCAATCATGAAAACTGCATAAGCCTTGACATATCTCAACAAAAAATAGAAGAAAACATTGATATTGATATCAAATTATTATGCAAAAGCTACACTTAACGCCCATGCTAGACAAATAAATATGTTTCTATCTAATGCACCAATAACATTGACTATATGTCCATTTTACTACATCTCAACTAAGATGAAAAGATCTGCAATAACAGATTTTTAGGCTTCAGAGTAGTCAAAACTATTTTACAAAAATAGTGTGTAGATTAAATTAAAACTAAAACTATAACTCTAGCTCAAGACAAAACTTATAAAAAACATGTAAAGCCGAACTCAAGCATGCTCAACAAAATGAAAGTGAGACTCGCGATAGGGTTTAGAATGAGAATCGACACCGATATCCAGTAACACAATTAATACATCTGTAGAAAAAAATGAGGAAATACTAGAAATGTTTAAACAATCGCAAAGACATTAAAAATCATCTTTATCAAGAGTGAAATCAAATATTAAAACCCAAGCAAACCAAAAAATTGATTTTAAATCACCAAGAACAATAATAAATTTCTAATTATATAACTATAAACAATCCCAACTCCAAACTAAAACAAAACATCAAGCACGACTCTCAAGCTTAACAAAATAATGTAAATAATATCTCACCTCAGAAATGGAAAAAATTCTAGAAGTAATAGATCCAAGCATTGCGTATCTTAAAATATCACTAAACAATGAGTATCTGAAACTCCAACTACAAGGCTTCCTTAATCGTATGAGAACCAACCGTAGTTGATAGACATTAAAACGCTTCATCAAAACAAAATCAAATATCAATGTGAAGAATAGGGCTAGTAAGACTCACTCTAGAACATTATTCTAAGACAATACATGTAATAAATTAAGCCAATTATAAGTGAGGCCACAAGACAATATAACAGAAGATGATTTCAAGAACTCTCCATCTCTCTACACACTTAGCACACAACTGACAGGTAATTTCACGCATATTCAAAGAATATAAGTTTATTAAGAAACATTATGAAGCAATTAATTTAACTTGTAGAACTCTATGCAAAGGAACTCAAATGCCCTAAATAATTTTCAATGAATAAATCTTTTATCATATTTATTTTTAATGCAAAACACGATCTAGAAAATGATTACCGTAATTTCAAAGTTTGTGGAATTCAATAGCTATGAACCGAAGATATAGATGTATAGCATATAAAAATAGTTTCCACAAATTCAAGCGTTGAAAGCAAGATAAATTCATTAAGCATGCTAATCATTTATTCCCAAATAGGATCAGTATTACAAGCATGCTTACCTATAGGATCAATATTACAAGCTTGCTTACCTCTTGATATGGAAACTAAATTTTTACCAATTAAAGAAGAAGATGGAGTAGAATATTGCCCAAGAGCACATGTGTCGAGCTAAATTTGAATCATTCATCTAATGAGAGACAGGATTAGCAATATATCTTTTAAGTTTAGGGGGGAGGGGTCATCAGCTATGTGCAGAGTGGACATCTTACTGTAAAAAACAATCAAGAATTGTATTTCTTCTTTGTATGTTAAACTAAACAAAACTGAAACAAATTATTAATCAAAGACTACTTAATGAAATCTCAACCAAATCCAAAAACCCATAAGTAGTCAAGTATCATTAGTATTGTCCAATAGGTTCTTTCTTCTCTTCCTTATCAAGTAATACCCTGCTCCTCCAATAGCAATCAGAATAATCAATCCAAGTGCAGCTCCAACTACAATCAATATCCATTTTTTCAATTCAGACTTCCTATGACTCCCATGAGCACTCTTCGGAACCTTAACCATGTAACTCAATCCCTCACACCTTTATATTTGTTTCACTCCCATTTCCATACTATATAGAAAGCATTCTTCTATGTCTCTCGAGAAAACATACAAAGCAGCTCCACATTTACGGTCATCTAAGCACAAATTACCACATACTTCTTAACTTACTAAGGAAATCAGTAACAATATAAACTTACTGACTCCTGCAACAATGTACGACCTAACTCCTTCCTCTGTGAGTCCTAGTTTCTCTCCAACAAAACATCAATCAAGAATTAAATAGACAAAGACTAAATCAAACCTAAATCAAGCCTAAATCAAATATAAACTGAGACCTGCTGACTACTGATTACCTTTGTAAATTTGGAAAATTTTAGGATATTAATTCAGAAAAAAATCAATAGAATTATGTGGTACAATTTCAGTCTCCAAATTCCATGTACAAATCCAAAAAAAAACACATCGACTAAGAGTCGGGGAAAAGACCTTAGACTATGTTATTTCCATGACTTTTTAGTAAAAACCGTGTGGGCTCTACCTTCTTTTTTGCTTTTTGTTGGGTAAATCTACACTAAGCTACAATTTGGAAGACCATGTATTGGCCTTGTTTATCGTTCAATTTACATACCTTTTACTCTTTTTCTATCTATTTTTTAATTTGCTTATAAATACCCTTTTTCCCGTGTCGGGCACCCAACACATTTTCATAAGCTTAAACCCCAAGAAACAGCCTCTAGTCATTTAAAATAATGTCTTTTAGCAGATTCAATGGAAGAAATGACACAAGAAATTGAACTTCCTAGATTTAGATTCCACCCCACTGAAGAAAAGCTTCTTGATTTCTATCTCAAACACATATTTTTGGGAAGAAACTATGTTTTGATATCATTGGTTTTCTCAATATCAACCATCATGATCCTCGTGAATTGTATGGTACGTACTTAAAGTTCTTTATTAATTTTTTCCAATCAAATTTGAAATGGTTATTTTTTAATGATATGCTAATGAACTTTGTAATTATGCGTTGATTATAGATTTGACAAAGATTGGAGAAAGATAGTGGTACTTTTTTATGCCAAGAGACAGAAAACATGGTAATGGTTTAAGGCCAAACAATACTATCAAAAATGGGTATTGGAAAGCCATCGGTTCTGACAGTAAAATACTAAGATTATCGGACCTGAAGAGACTAATCGAATTGAGCAAGACCCTTGTTTTCTATATGGGTAGGTCCCTAGAGGAATCAAGACTGATTAGATCATGAATGAGTATCGCTTGCCCGATAATTGTCCCTTGCCTAAGGTAACTGAATCCTTGTTTGATAGAAGAAAATTTAGTTTAACGAAAATATTTACAAGCAAGCACTGATTTTCTATTTGTTTTGTGAACGAAGGACATAGTGTTGTGCAAGATATATAGGAAAGCAACTTCATTGAAAGTGTTGGAGCAAGAAGAGTCAAAAATCTAAACATAGCCTAAATCGAACCCTAAATCAAGCCCTAAATCCAAACAAAGCGTAAACCCTAAAAAAAAATTTCTACATAAACCCTAAAAATATACATGCAAGATATTACAATGAAGAGAGATCGCTTAAGATTTACTCTTAAATCTTTAGTTCCTTAAGTTGAAAGAGAGAAAAAGAGAGAGAGAGACAGAGATAGAGGGCACCGATAATAGAGAGAGATAAAGAGAGAGAGAGAGAGAGCCGACGATGAACGTAGAGAATGAGAGGCAACAACGGAGAGAGAGCACCAATGATGAATGGAAGCCTGGACGATGAACGCACAGAGATAAATAGAGAGAGCCTGGACGACGAAGAGAGAGAGCCCATAAATTGGGGTGAAAATTTTGAAATCGCGTGCCCTAGAAACTAGATGTTAAGCTTCAGTTTGTTTTTTTGAACTGATGTTAAGCTTCAGTTTTAAGCTTCAATTTTTTAACCTGTAACTGGGGCAACAAGTAAAGGCCTTTTCCCAACCTTTTGTTATCTAATAGTTGAGATTTCTTTGACAAGATCTAGGGCCAGGAATTAATGCCAGCAATCATGCTGTTAAAAATCTCCCGGCATGGAAGATGGGACCTCTACTAGAAATGTTCCTCTTTCATTTTGGAAACAGATCCTCTAGTTCTCCACGTAAAGGTGGTACTGGAAGATAAATAGAGTATTCATTTTTTAATAGGATTAAAAAAGGATAATAATATGTTATAGGCGTTTTCTGACTACCAGTAACACAACGCCATGTGTAGCACTACATCAAGAGGTTCACGCCAGGAGAAGGCTCTAAGGCCCCACCGCCTAGAAGGAGAAAGTTAATCTTGTCTGGTCGGTTTCTAGGAAGCTCAGGCTACACCAACCTGTACGGACAAAGAGCAGCAAGAATGAAGCCCGTGAAAAGAGCTCAGTTGACCCTCTATGTCAGCATCATCATTGCCCGTTGAAAGTAACATTCCATATGGCGTCCTCCTATTAAGCACGAAAGTCTAAGAACTTCAATCGTCACGATGAGACATTAGATGAACCCTCGTTCAGTCATTTCAAATACACATCAGCATCTAATAACCATCACTTTATTTCAACTCAGGGAACAACGGCATTAAAGGCCGCCTCTCATCCATCCAATCAGGGGCAGTTGTCATATCTCATAAGGCTCCTTCTACACGCTTTTGAGGCTTCTTGTACATGCTTCCTCCGTTGAGTTCTAGGTATAAATATCCCCACCTACTCCGGAAGAAGGTAAACAACTCTCCCCTAAGGAAAACTCTGTCAAATTTCTACCAGGATACTAACTTAGGTATCAGATACCCTTGAAGAGAAAACCAACCCCGGTTCTCCTTGTACTTTGGGTTCCTTATTTCTGTGTGTAGATTTCCATGCCGAGAGGATTTCTAGCCACCAAGGGGAGAGTACATATTTGTCCTGTTAAAATTTTCAGCATCAATAATTGACGCAGTCTGCACGGATGACATCAAAATCATCCCCATTCAAAACACTTGAGACATGTGTTCCTCCATAAAGAGAGAATGAGTCTGACATCCTCATCCCACTCTGATGAGGTCCAGGATGAGAGGGGGGACCCACCCTCCTCCTCGTCAAGAGAAGAACTCCCTACATGTAGGGCGATCAGCCAACGAGTGAAGAAGGATATGGTGGTCGCGCTCCCTAAGATGACCATGAGGGAAGAGGAAGGACATGCTAGTCCTCACCCAAATCGTAGCGGCCTTTTACACATAAATAATCCTCACCTCATAACCAAAAGGCTTGCTGGCGGAGTCATCACGTGCTCGGAGAACCACAGGAGAAAATCATCCAAGAAGTGGTGAAATGACACCCTGAATCAAAGAAATTAGAAGCTCTTGAGGAAATCGGGACCAAAGCGAAGCTAGGCTTTGAAGGGTCAAGCCTCCGCTTAGTGGTGGAGGCATTAGTTGGAATCAACCAAAGAAGGAAAAAGAAGGAACTATGTAATGTGAAGGATTCTAAATGAGGACACCATGTTAGACAACTCCCTGATGTACTTCTGGTCACCCACAATACCACCAGATTAAAGCGGAGAACAAGATTGCCAAAGAACAAATGAAGGCAAGGACTTTTTAAGAATCTTTGGGTGATAAAATGTGGGTGACCGTAAAAGACAAAGGGAAACATTGACAAGCCACCCTTAGCAAGGTGATAGTTTGGCCCTCATTCAATTTCTTGGTGTTCTTCTGGTCACCAATAATTTTGCAGAGCTGCTGCGCAAATGAAAAGTCATGGTAGGTAGATAAACATGTAGGGTATGGTCTTCAGTCGAAATACAAAGCCTTGCTTCAGTTCTCCATAATAGATCTTTCCCAACATGTAACATATATGTGTCGTGTATCATAAGTATAAGTTAACATGCCTTCTAGCCCTCAAGTCCCGCCTCGGGTAAAATAGGAAGAGGAAGACTGGGTCAAAATTGATACACTAGCTTGTATATCAAGTCTAATCTAATGTTCTTGTTAGGAGACGAGAATAATCAAAATACCTCTTACACGAGTTTCACCCAAGGGGGTCATGTTTCTAATGGTGGAACACGTGAGCATGCTCTTCCTAAGCATCCGCACGGAGCAGATAAACCTACGAGAATAGAGGCAACCTGGAAAATGTCATGATTGACGAACTGCTCAGAGGGTAGCCTAGAAAGGAATTTGAAGTTCCGGTGAGATCAATTATTTCCCCACCAAGGTAGCTAATAGTTTAAAACAAATCGACGTTTACTCACGAGAAGAATGAGAATCTCATGGGGTTCAGCCGAGAAAATAAAGATGATCCTTGGAAGACAGGAGATCCAGCAGCCCTCAGCGTCTCACCTTACCCTCCCCCTCAATAAGAGCAAAGGACTTAATCTCCCCTTTAACAGCCAAAATCTAAGGGTAGCAGACACTGATAGGCAATGTACACTGAGCAACATTTATCAAATAAAAACTTACTCTTCCACAAAGTGTGACAAAGGATAAAAAGTGATATCTAGCTTGTATTTTAGCTCGCTAGACGAGATAAAAAATGATATATGGCTTGCAGTCTAGCTCACCACAAGGGAAAAGGAATTCTAAACAGAGTAGAAATGCGTGGCCAGAATCTAAGGCATTGTTTGGTACTGGTATTGGACAATATTAAATATGGGACAATCTCATTTTAATAATGTCCAACGTTTGACTAAAAAATATTACTCGTACTAGCTAATACGGTGAGACTCTTTAGTCTCACCCACATAGGATAATTTAGTCCATTTTTAAAAGATGTGACTAAACTGGACTAAGGCATACAGAGCTTCTTTTAGCCTTACGAACCCTCACGACCATTGGAAGCTTTTTCTTGTTGTCGATGATCTCTTCGTCACACTACATTGTCGCCGCTTCTTCTTCACACAACTTCATCCAAATCTGGTAAGCCTCTTCCTCTTCATCTTCTTGTTGTTGTTGCCCTATAATAGATATGAAACTTCATAGATCTGCTCTGGATTCGTTGCTTTCTCTCGATGGAGTTGGTATGAGTTTTTAATCTGAAACTTCAAATAATTTGAGTTTTTCTTCCGAGTTTTTATTCTACAATAGTTCTGAAACTGTTGATTTTTCATTTTCTTTTCAATTTGTTCTACATTTTTATTGTTTCTTTGGTTTTTATCGACCTTCTTTGGTTTTTATTGAGTGAATTTACTTCTTCTTCCCCCCTCTTTTCATTCTCATCCATGTTCAATTGTTTGGTCACACCTGGTCATCCTTGTTCAATTTATCCAAACCCTTTCTTTTCTCCCGGCTCCCAGTTTGAAAATACAAAATTACATGTATTTGATTGTTTACAATTTTTAAGTAGATGGGTTTCTTTCCTCTTTTAGGGTTTGTTGCTCTCTTAAATGATCTAATTTAATCAAATTATAAATGGATTCTCGCACAAGTCAAGGTTGGGTCTTTTTTGTTTGAATAATGAACCATTCAGATTCAGTTGGTCCAACTTTCGAGGTTGAGAAAATTGTTGTTAATATTTACCTTTCATTAGTTTAAAGCCACAAGACTCTTTAAATTGATGGAACACTTTGTACAATATATTTTATCTTGTGTTGTTTTGTCATAGAATTGTTTGTTAATAGTTTCCTTTCACTTGTTCATGTTTATATTAATTGTTTAGCTAAAATAGTTTTAATTTTGAGTAGAGATGTATAAGAGGAAGCTTTTGATGTATCTTGTATCGGAGGTGTGACATTTGGAATTAGATGCCAATATTTTTGAGAAAATGTTTGAGAAGTCCTTTGAGAGAATGAAAACAGTTAGTAGTATAATGTCGGTGATGATAAAAAGTATACTGACATTACTAATGAGTTACAAAGTTTCAGGTTTTATGTTGACGATGAGATTGATGCATTTACTCTTATTCTAGCAAAACCATAAAATGTGTTGACTTTCAAGTCTTTGAAGGACGAGCGCAAGCGAGCATTTCTAGCAAAACTACTCCGTCAGAGATGAATTTAGGCTTCCTTTCATACTTATTTTATGGATGCATTATATTTTGTTAAATGATGAATTACAAATGTTTGATGTGATGTCTTGGTGGATAGGCATTATATGGAGCATATATGCTATATGTGACGTTTTTTTATGATTCCTTGGTGGTTGAGCACTGTAGGATATTTATGTTGTGGATATGAAATCTTATTTTGTGATGGTTTGGTGTACTATGAAATATTTTTTGTATGAATATTATCGTAAATTATGAAAATGAAGGATGATGTTTGAGGATCTTTTTGGAGTATTTTAATTATTATTATTATTATTATTATTATTATTATTATTATTATTTGTAGTTGAAAATGTTAAATAATATGTTAATAAGTTCTAAACAGACTTGTGTAAATAAAATTATGCCAAATATTTTTACAATAATCTAGTATGATGATATGTCAAATATTGTATAAGTAATACAGTTTTTAACTAATACAGCACCAAATACTGGATAATACTATTTAATTCAGTACAGTATTGTAAAGTACAATATGACATATTTAATACAATACGATTCATTACTATCATGACTGTCAAACGAGGCCTTAAACAACAAAATGTGATGTCTGGCTTGCATTTTAACTCATAAGACGGGATAAAAAGTGATGTCAGGCTTGTGCTCTAGCTCGCTAGATGGGAAAAAAAAGCTCGTATCAGAGCAGAAATGTATGGCTAGACTCCAAAATGATGAAAAATGATGTCTAGCTTGCTCCTGAGTAAAAATATAATGATCAATTACTTAAAGAATCAAGTCTCTTACTTAAGGATCACTCTAGCTCGGGATCAGGATAACTTCACACCTCATGTCAATAGACATTAGTAAAAACATCCACAACCCAAAGCGACGATGAAGCAAGAATGAAGAAAAGGTTAAGGTCTCACACAAACTGAATTATCAAGTTTGTTACTTAGAGTTCATTAAAGCTCGGGGTCGGTGACCTAACATATACAAATATGAAGGTTATAATAGATAGAAAATATATAGGAGCAGAAGCAAAAGCAAAGAAAGAGTCAGAGCCATTAAAGAAAACTCATTCATATTAATAACATGGAAAAATTAAAAATAAAAGAAAAGAAAATTAACATAACCTTTCTCTTGAGGCCAAGGACAAATCCCCTCCTCAAGCTAACCCAAAAGTAAAAGAGACCCCCCCCACATCTAGGCCGATGATTGTAGGGTTTCCACAACTTTCATGAACTCTTTTATGGTCTCGAGGGCTCTGGTCGCTTTCTGGTCAAAAGTTCAGGATCACGATGACTTAGTCTAATGCCCTCACCAAGTCGAGCCAAAAGGAAAATTAATCTGCCTCGTTGCGGGCAATATGTCCCTCCGCGCAGAATACGGGAAGTCTTCAATCTCTCCCATGAAGTGAGAGAGTCGTGCTCAGGCTCAAAACCACCCTGAAGGTTGTAAGTGGAAGAGCTATTACACCCATTCTTGAAGCATGTTGGCATAAGTTGATGAAAGATCGAAATGACAATGGTGGTAAAAAATGGGAATGGTGAAGGTGAATGTAGGAGATGGATTGTGAATGGTAAAGTTTCTTCATCACGGATCAAAGGTCAAGACTACTGTCTAGGTTACAAATATTTTCTAAGGATGATACTTGGCAGCAAATGGGATTTGCAACTATATGAGCCAGTAACCAACGAAAACAAAGGATTCACCACATAGGATGATCGACGATAAGAAAGCCACCATGGACTGAACAACAACGACATTGAGGCACGTCATTTAAAATATGACAAAGAGCAAGGCAAAGACAACGGAAAGGAAAACTGAAATAGATTCGAGAGGAAGCCTTTAAAACCAAAACGCCCCTGGAAAGGGAAAAACTACTATACTCCCAAGAAATGGGGGCAAGAATGAGGGTTGGCGAAGCTCTCAAGAAGGCGAGAATGAAGAAAATGAAGAAGAAAATCGCTCATTTATAGGTCTTGAAAAAGGAAACTGCTCATTTAATGGGTATTAAAATAAACCACGTTAAGGACAGTGAAGGCGACCCCATGCCCAATGAACTATCATTTCACGATCCAATAGGATAGTTCTAGAAAATCAAATGTCATTCATGCGTCCGCGGGAGTGAAGAAACGGATCAATGAATTAGGCCTCACGATTGGCGACTCTCACCCTCCTTTGCACGCGTTCACGCGCCACCATTGCCCCTACTCCCAAGGAATGAACGATTTTGAATCGCGATTAAGGTGAGGAACTCGCATGGATGACTCACGATAAAAGACTGCAAGGTAATTAATTCCATTAACCGTGGTCCCAATCGACTGAACAAGAATCAAGCACAAGTATGGATTGATTGAGACAAACGGAGCTCTAGACATCACACCATATGAGGCTATCTTGGACAAGGAATCTGAATAAAGAAATCTTCAAAACTAGGCAGGTAGGACTCCCCAAATCTTTGATTGAGGGAAATTGTTATAGGCATTCTCTAACTACCAGTAACACGACGTCACATGTAGCAATACGTCAAGTGGTTCACGCTAGGCGAAGGCTTTAAGTCCCGATCACCTAGAAGCAGAAAGTCGACCTTGCCTGGTCGGTTACTGGGAAGCTCAGGCTACACTGACCTGAGCAGACAAATGGCAGCAAGAATGAAGCCCGTGAAAAGAGCTCGGTTGACCCTCTATGCTAGCATCATCATTACCCGCCGAAAGTAACATTCCACGTGGCGTCCTCCTATTTGGCCCGAATGTCCAACGAGTCTAATCGTCATGATGGGGAACAACGACATTAAAGGCCGCCTCCCATTCATCTAATCAAGGACAACTGTCACATCTCAGAAGGCTTCTCCTACATGCTTTTGAGGCTTTTTACACGCTTCCTCATGTGAAGCTTCAGGTATAAATGTCCCACCTGCTCTAGAAGAAAGTAAGAAATTCTTCCATAAGGAAAATCTCTATCAAACTTCTATCAGGATATTGACTTAGATATCGGAGACTCTTAGACAAGGAAATCACCCCTCGATCTCCTCTTACTTCGGGTTCCTTGTTTGTGTATGCAGATTTCCAGGCCAAGAGGATTTCTAGCCGTCAAAGGGAGAGCACATATTCGTAATATTGGGATTTTCGGCATCAACATAGTCTTTACTTTATATGCTCTTAATAAATCCATAACGGTGTAATCTTTATAAATCAAGATGGGAGAAAGACCCAGAAGGAAGAGGTTAATTCATTTAGGATGAACTCACAAATACTGACTTTTCTTGAGATAAAGGGAAGGGTGTCATTGGTGTGTCACGTTAGAACATGAGGTGGTTATATTATGAAGGTCTTAGTGATTCATTTGATTTTAAATGACTTATTTCAACTAAAACATTTGAGAAAGTATGTTGACCTGACCTTATTCTAATTTTTCGTTTCCTAGATAAAATTTCGTCATCCTATTTTTTAAACGGACAATAATCAAATAGGAGTGCTTCCAAAATCTAAAGAAAACAACTAGCTAGCTTTTTTACCAAAATCTTCTATACTTAATATTTCTTTGAGAACACGATTACAAATGACTAATTACTCTCATGTCCTTTGACCTTTTAGTCTTGTACTAGATAAACTTCTCACTTTTAAAACGTCACTAATGTCCCTTGATCTTTTAATTTATTTCGTGGGGGTCCCTTGCCATTACTTCTGTCTAAAACATTGCACAATAGTAAGGCCACTCGATTTTTCACGTGATCTAACATGAGGATAAATTGATAATTAAACCTAATCCTAAATTAACCCCCTTACCCTTTACAAAAAAAACTTGCAGTCAAAGACCCTACACGGAAAAAACACGTCCATCCCAGCCACATTCTTGGAGCACACACCTTCACAACACCTACATTCTTCACGCTCACATCTTCACAACACCCACATTCTTCACGCTCACCTCTTCACAATATCCCCCTTCACAATCAAAACATTTAAAATATTTCATCCCTTAATTCACGAAATATCCATTAATTATACTCCTCCAAGCGTTCACGGAAAAACTATTCTCCAATCTTTCAAAGTCAGGATAAAAATTGGAGAGTTAAGGTTAAAATCAACATCGCACAAGAGGCAATGATGCGTACAAGAGGAGTTCGTGGTAGAGGTATCAAAATTGTTTAGAACATTTATATACTTGCTGATTTTGAAGAAATCGCCATTTTAAACATTTCTTTACAAAAGTCAGTCGGCATAACCATTTGTCAAATAAATTTCTTACCACAAATGTGGAGCAGTTTAGCTTTGTTTACAATAAAAACGGGTATTTCATGAAAATTTAAGTGATGAAGGTGAGTGGGAAAGAATGAACGATAAGGGTAATTACCCTCGTAACTTCTATCTAATATTTTGACAGAATTAACGAGAAGAAGCATGAGTATAATTACTCTCATATAACATCACTTCCGCCCAATAGTTTGACACAGAATTAAGGGTAAGGGGATTTCAAGAAACAAAATAAAAAGTCATGGGGCATTAGTTTAACATTTTAATTGTAAGAGGGATATTTGGTACAAGATCAAAAGATCATGGGACAGGGGATAATTAGTCCTAAAAAATACTTATAAAAAACTGTTATCACAGACAAATTTCAGATAATCACTAATTATTAAGAAAAGAAAAATATATAGGTTAGTGTTGTTATCATCGAAGTTGTAAGGTATCATGTTATCTAAATTTTCCCTCATTCAATAAAAAAAGACGCTAAAAGGCACCAATGGTACTCTCTTTTTGGTCATCCTTCAAGTCACACAAATATAGCTCTAGTTGTCTAATTGTAAGCAGGGCGGAGTCGAGACTTAGACCCAGTGTGGTCACTGCCTTGGCCACTGTTATATATATATATATATATATATATACTAGGTAGTTTGGTCACGTGCAATAGAAATTACACCCTTCAAATTTTTATTGCACAACCGTCAAGGAAAGAAAAATTAAAAATTACAATTCATAATCATATCTTAAAATATACAAGCAGCTAAAACTAAAACTAAAGTTTCAAATATATATATATACATAAAATATGATCAATTCTATCATAATTCTTATTGATTTGGTGTTACGAGAATAACAATTACAACATTCAAAATCTCTTGCAAATTTAGAGACTTAAATATAAAACCATGAAGTATTAGCTCAATTGTAATTAATGTGAGCACTAATATCATTTTAGTCACCCTAATTAACCAATTAAAGAACATAAGTCGATAATCTATTAATGTGCAACCTATAATTCTCATAATACTAAAAACAAAATGCCAGAACAAGTTAGAGCATAGCGTGGTAAATCAGTAAGAAACATAAAGAACCAAAGAGATATCAAACTCACTATACAAATTATTCAGACATACAGATTAAATTCTCAATGAAAAAATAATAGATCATAAAATAGAAGCCCAAAACGGCATAAAAATCTCAAATAAATTGATAATCATATCTTAAAATATACCACCAACTAAAACTTAAACTAAAGTTTCAAATGAAAATATATAACCACGAACGACTTAAGGCGATGGGTTGAAAATTTTTATCAGAAACTTAGCTTTTGAGATGGATCGAAGATTGGATTGAGAAAAAGACCAACATAACAATATATTGTAATTTGCAGATCAAGAAAATAAACAGAGTTTAAGCTTGTCAATCCATCTAATCTAGCAAACCAGAAAGATCTACAAATTCAAATCTAGAAAAGGTAAATCAACGCTCAACAAAACAACATATTTCAGATATTGCAGTGGAAGAGAAGAGAAAGAGAGAGACCTCATTCAAGTTGTCGTCACTCGCTGTTGCTCGGGGGACCTGGACCACGTCGTCGTTGCTTGTTGTTGCTCGGGAAACTCGGACCTCGTCGCCGTCAGGAGGGACTCGGGGAGGAGGGTGATATTTGGGGGAAATTTGAGATTTTTAAGTTCGGTTCGGTTCGATTCGATTCACTTCACTTCGGTATTATTAATTAAAAAATAATTTTTTTAAATGATATTATTGAAAAAATAATATCAAATCAAAATTTTATTTCGGTTCGATTTGGCTTGATTTGAAATTATATATAAAAAATAATATGAATTTAATGTTTCGGTTCGTTTCGAAAACTACCAAAATTTTGAACTGAACTAAAACTTCAATTCTCTCATTTTTTTTAACCGAATCTAACCGAACACATATAAAGAACCGACCGAAGCGATCAAAATAGGACTGTTAGTGTTGAGTTATAAATGTTGGAGTAAAGTATTGTTTTTTAAAGGTAAGGATAAAATGTAGCATGATCGATGATGTGACACAGTAGCCTTCGGCCCTGGTCATCAGCATGCAGTTGACCTGGGTAAAAGTACTACTGGGCCATTAATGGCATAGTCCAGATATAGCAAAAGAGAGCCCGAAATGAACATTGACAAAACCTTGAGTCCTCTCTCACAATGGATCATTTCATCCCATTATATCCATGTCTCACAGATCTTTTTTAGAATCGTAGGAAAGACCAATTTGAACGAGAGTAAAGTAAATGATCAGACAGTTAAAAACTAGTAAAAATGGTCGCAAATGCCGGGGTTGATATGAACAAACATAGAACCATGCTGGTTTTATGTTAGAATTTAGAAAACCTGTATTTTCCTGTCATTTCTTTTTTTTTTTTTATCAAATATATTGGCTGCAATCACTTCCTTGTCACCTATAATCATTTGTAGGATACCCACTACACCTTATTGGGGGTTGAAATTTAAGTCTTAGAAATATAGAGGACACGAAACAAGTTTAGTATCAATAAGTAACAATGTGTGGAGACTAATATCTAAATATTAAGAGTGCAACGAACTAAACCTAACCACAAAACTCATGCTCATTTGATTTTAACATAAATTGTTACATCTGATTTTAACACAAAATGAATACATATAAAATTGATAGATGCCTACACAGCATTGCAACACCCATAACCTTGAACGATACCAAAAGATTTTATTTCAGTACCATAGACAAACCCAGTCACCAAACTGCTAGTTGTGAGCATCTCCTTTTTTACTCTGTTTCTCTCTGTATATGAAAATGGGACCAAGTTGTTTAGGTGGCTTTGATAGTTCCAAAGCAATGGTCCCAGTGGTTTTGTCTACCCTACCACATGCTAAATGTATCCGTAAGAAAAAATTTTCAACTATTGAATATGAATGAAATAATAAAAACACGAGAGTAGAAAGACTAATAAAGAGATTGAGCTTGTAGCTTCATTGTATTGAGACGAATTGGCATGATTGAATACATATAGAGGTTTATATAAGCCTTCTCTTCCTTGACCGTTTCTATCATTTCAATTATCATTTAAAGATAATATCATAACCGTTTTTTATGAGATCGTGGGGTAAGCGAGTAACGAACACTAACATTAATGTTGACACGTAGGTTTCGTCGACCTCATCTTCTCCACTTCTACATCCTTTCATATTTTCCTTCTTTCCTTCGCCATGCTGGCAGGTTAATATCCCTAGGAGAAATATGTCCATACATTTGCCCCTATTTTGTGTCTTCGGGTGCAAGTCGTTGATACAAGACACTCTTAATTCATCTTTTATCTTCTCTGAAGATTCGCTTATGTCATACATTTTCTGTCATCATTGCCTTCTCCATGCCGCTTCACCTTTCTGTTTGTGATGATTACATTTCTTGGACGAGGGGTGGCGTCTTCGTCCATTGGACTTCATTTCAGTCTTTTGTCATTAATGTCGTGACACATCGCTACTCCCGTGTATTTTTATTGCTATCCTATCGCTTTAACTTTTATTTTCTACTTTTCAAATATGTCATTTGGTGTCCATTTAAATTAATTTTTCCATCGTCATTTTCCTGCGTGCACCTTTCTGTCTAAGTTTTCTTCTTTCTTCATCTTCAAGCTTTTTCTTTAATGGTTACATCTTTCTCCCCTATCATCCCTAGGATAAAGAATAATGATTAGTTCAATCGTTTCATTACTCGTTACCAGAATTCCATCCTTGAGGAAGTTAGTTGCTTTTACTCTAATGGCGAACATGTTAGTTCTCCTCCCAACCGTGGAGTTTTAAACTTTAGAACAATGTGCATAGCTTTAGGCTTCTGTTTTCCTATCTCTCCCCTTTTTCAAAAAAAAAAAAATCAATTACCATGACCTATCCCCTGCACAGTATACTAGAAAAACCTATAAGATTTTATTGGGCTTCGAATCCTTGAACTATCTTTTTAGTTTAGATTTAGGGTTCAATGAGTTTCGTATGTTGTATTCCTTCAGGGGAAGAATGGTCACCACTATGCTGCCCGCGTAGTGGCCTGGCCGATGGTCCCTTGATTTTGGACCTATCTAAAGATGATGATTGGTGGAACGCTGAGGCATTCCAGGTTTTCGGTGATTGGAGAGGTGGAAGTCACTCTCACATACCTACCGAGTGGAGGTCGTATGGTGAGTGATTTTGTCCCTCTCCATTTTTTTCTTTGTTTTGTTTCTTTTACCGTTGAAACCGATCATCTTATTTTTTATTTTAGATAAGCGGAAGAACATTCACCGTTATGAGACTCCGGACGATAGAGCTAAGATCCTGGCTGCTTATAGCGTTGCAACTCGCGACTAGCAATGGCTTTTGGACCCTAAACGCCAATTCCCATTTATCATTCAGCCTCCCACGCGGCAATAGCTCCTCCTACTGCCCCTAACATACATTCAATTCAGATAGTTCTCCAGATACTTGCACCTGCCAGGTTCCTCATTTACCCATTTCTTCTTCTTCTTCCTCTTCAACCTCCCCTTCAAGTCGGGAGGCTTTTAAGATGAAATCTATTCATCTTTCTTTGAATTGTTCCTCCTCGAGCAACGTGCACCCACGGCTAGCTATTGAGCCTTCGCCTGTGGTTTCTAGGACTTTTATTGTTCGTCATATAGTCAAATTTATTCTCCCCTTCACCCATGTTGCTTCACTCCCCCTCGGCTTGAAACTGTTACGCCAATGGGGTTTATTTCTTTGTCTTCTTCTCCCAATTTCTGATTAGGCTCTTCAGAGCCCGTCAATAACCTTCCTTAGACTTTTTCCCTCCTAGTGACAGTCTGTGAATTCCATTTGAAGTGAATCTTATGATGGATTTGTGTCTTCTCACCAGATCATGAGCCACAACCAATGCTCGGCTAATTCTTATCAATTAGTCAAGGAATCGGTTGAAGACTTGCAGAAAGACATCAATCATTGCCTTCTTCAGGTAGCTGCTATTTCCTTTCCTTTTATTTTTTTTATATTTTTTTGTGTATTTCATTCTTTCTAACTTGACTTTTTTCTACTTTTAGACCGCTCTGTACCTTAATGCTATTTCTGCCAAGATCAACAACATTGGCAGAGATCTTATTAAACACGTGCAAGAAGTGTCTAATCTCAAGCGTTAGTTGACCGCCAAGGATGTTGAGATTGGCGAGTTGAAGAGTGAGTCTGAGGCTGCGAGGCTTCTGATTGAGGAGCTACGGACCGATGCTGATCAGTGCATCCAAGAGGTTACTCAGGAGCTTATTGAGCGGCATGAAGAGGGAGGAGGAAGCTTACGAGCAGTACACTACTCAATTTCGTCTATTGGAGAATGACGCTTACACCATCGGCTACCTCGATGGTGTCTCGCGGGCGCCTCCGCAGTATGAGTTGACAAAAGAAATTCTTCCTTCTACTGATCAGAATGCTGAGAACAACACTGCTCCTACTTTGGAACTCCTGACGGATCTTGTCGACAAGGAGTTTGTTGCTGAGGTGGTCCGTAGGCCTCATGACTTCTTTCTAAATCATATCCAATTACATTGATCCTTTCCCTTTTTTCTGCAATGTACTTTTTATTTTTTCTTTCCATGTATTTTTTTATTTTCTTTTTTTAAATGAATGAAAAGCTACATTTTTCCCACTTTGAGTACTTTGCCTTAGAATTTTTTTAACTTGGTTAATTTCATTTCTGTGTATAATTTGACACAGTCTTTTATCATGCTTCATCGTCGCTTCAACTCTTGGGATTTTTATCTAAGCGCCGCTTGGAACACTTAGAGAATTTTTCTTTACTAACTATCTAAGCGTCGCTTGGAACACTCAGTCTCCTTTCTTCATGCTTTTATGTTGTTTTGATTTTCTTCATCGATTTAGTGTCTATGTGGCCGCTTAGGGCACTTACATTTCCCGTCTTCTTCTATCTAAGCACTACTTTAACTCTTTTTTTTGCTTTGGCATCTAAGCGGCCGCTAGGCTCACTTAGATTTTTTGCCATTTTGTCTCAGTCTAAGTGCTGCTTAGACTCTTCATTACTTTGGCATCTAAACAGCCACTTGGCACACTTAGATTTTTTTTATCTTTGTTTCAGTTTAAGTGTTGCTTAGACTCTTCATTACTTTGGCATCTAAGCGGCCGCTAGGCACACTTAGATTTTTTTTCTTTGTTTCAGTCTAAGTGCTGGTTAGACTCTTCTTTACTTTGGCATTTAAGCGGTCGCTTAGCACACTTAGATTTTTTTTTACCTTTTTTCAGTCTAAGTGCTGCTTAGACTCTTCCCGTCTTCTTTTTTTTTACATTTAAGCGGTAGTTTGGCACACTTATATTTTTTTGTCATTTTTTCAATCTAAGTATTGCTTAGACTCTTCATTACCTTGGCATCTAAGCAGCCATTTAGAGCACTCTTAACCTTTTTTGCCTTCTTTTTTGCTTTCACGGCTTTGTGTTTGTCATGATAAATAATCACAGTATGAGACATAATTTTTACGTGGAAATCCCTTTAACGGGAAAAAATCACAGAGTATTGATGCTTTTATTAAGATAATCAACAATTCAGGTTATACATAATACTTTCTCAAATGTAAAGCATTCAAGGATTTGGGGAGATCGTCTTTTTTATTGTAGTTGCCTAATCTGATCACAATCGATTCTCTTCTTTCCTCTAGTAAATCTAGTTGCTTCTCCAGTAGTTGGGAGTTTTCTTCTTGGCTGATTTCAGATGTTGTAGCCCGACATCCAATTTCAGGCGGGATAACTGCTTCAGTTCCGAATGCTAAAACAAACGGGGTTTGTCGAGTTGATTCTCGAGGAGTTGTGAGATAGGCCTAGAGGACTGAAGGCAATTCTTCAACCCATTTACCTTTTTCCGGTTCCAGCCTCTTCATCAGCCCTTCGAGAATGGTTCAGTTGGATCTTTCTGCCAGTCCATTTTCCTGCAGGTAATATGGAGTTGAATGAAGAGTCTTAATCCTTAGTCCATCACAAAAATCTTTGATCATCTTTCCCGTGATTTGTGTTCCATTATCTGAGATAATTATTCTTGGAATTCCATATCAGCATATAATGTCTTTCCACAATAAACTTTTAACCCCCTCCTCGCGTATTCTTACCAGTGGAGTCGTTTCTATCCATTTAGTAAAGTAATATGTTGCAACTAATAAGAACTTCTTTTGTGCCAGAGCCATCTGCAACGGACCAACTATATCAAGTCCTCATTGCATATGGGGTCACAGACTGATTAAAGTCCGCAGTGATTCCGGAGCCATTTTGGGGATGAGAGTGAATCTTTGACACTTGTCGCGCTTCGTTGCATATTGTTTTATGCCCGCTTGGATTTTTTGCCAGTAATAACCTTTGTTCAAATTGTTCAAATTCCTTTGTTAATTTCCGCCATAACGTATCTTGCTTCAGCTGGATTTTGGCACTTTAGGCAGGACATGAAAATGATCTTCTATAAAGTTTATCATTTATTATGGTGTACCTGGTTGCTTTCGTGGTTAGTTTTTGGGTTCTAATCTGTCTTCGGGGAGTCTTCCATTTTCAAGATATTGGACTATGAGTTTCATTCAACTTGGCTCTACGAGCTCTGTATAACAAAATGTTGCCTATTTTTTTGAAACTTGGAGTATCCAAGAATTCGACTAGTATATTTCTTTTTACCAGGTGGTTGATGGATGACCCCAATCTCGTTAAGGCGCCTGCATGTGAGTTTTCTCCTCTCGGGATTTTCTTTATACTATAGCTCTTTTTGCACATTGGAGATACTTCATCCTTTTGCGGCATAAATTCCTGCAAAATGGTTTGCCATTAATTGTGTATCACAATAAATGTTTAACCTTCTTACCCTAAGTTCTAGTGCAAGACGGATTCCTGCAATCAATGCTTCGTATTTCACTTTGTTGTTTGTAGTATTGAAGCCAAATGATATCGATTGTTCAATAATTTCTCCATTGAGAGTTCGTAGAATGACTCATGCACCTGGTCATTTCTGATTAGAAGCTCCGTCGACAAAGAGTTCCCATTCATCTTTTAACAGATCAGCTTCTTTGAATTTGTCATTTTGTCATACTGTGAATTCCAAGATGAAATCTGTGAGTACTTGAGACTTCACGGCGTTTCTTGGGACATAACTTATCTTACATTATCCCAGCTCTACTGCCCATTTTACTAATCTGCCCATCAAATTTGGTGAATGTAAAATGCTTCAGATTGGGTACTCCGTTGGCACTACTATGGTATGTGCTTGAAAATACGGCTTCAGTTTTCGTGATGCAACTACCAATGCCAAAATTATTTATTCAATTTTCTTGTATCTAATCCTTGTGTCCGCTAAGCTTTTACTGATGAAGTAAACTGACTTTTATGATTTCCCCTCTTCTCTAACCAGTTTTGCACTAATGGCCATTTCTCAAATTGACAAGTATAGATACAACTTGTCTCATGGGTCTGGTTTTGTGAGTATCGGTGGTGAGGCTAAGTAGTCCTTGACAACTCTGAAGGCCGCTTTGCAGTCTACGTTCCATCTTCGGGTCGAATTTTTTCTAACTTTAACGAAGAAAGGTTTGCATTTGTTAATTGACTTCACCAAGAATCTTCTAAAAGACGCTAACGTGGTTGGAGTCTTCATATCTAGAATTGCTTTGATGTGGTCAAGATTGACCTCTATTCCTCTATGACAAACCATATGTCCGAGGAATTTTCCTGCTTTGACTCCAAAAGTGCACTTTTTTAGATTGAGCTTCATATTGAGCTTTCTCAATTCTGAGAAAGCTTTCTCTAAATGTTTTACATGATATTGGCGGTCGACAGACTTGACCATTGTATCGTCGACATACACCTCCATTGTTCGCCCAATTTGATTCTTGAATATGTTATTCACCAATCGCTGGTACGTTGCCCCTGCATTTTTTAATCCAAAAGGCATTACTTTATAACAACAAATACCTTGATCAGTTATGAAGAAGGTCTTCTGTTGATCCAGTGCGTAAATCTTAGCTTGATTGTATTCTAAAAATGCATACATGAAACTCAACAGTTCATGCCCTGCCTTCACGTCAATCATCTGATTAATTCTGAGGAGCGGATAATCATCTATGGGGCATGCTTTCATTTTTCTTCTTCACCAGTATCTCATTGGATAGCCATTTCGGATACATAACCTCCTTGATGAACCCTGCTTTGGTTAATCGATCAACTTCTTACTTGATCTCCTTCTTTCTTTCTAGAGCAAAGACCCACCTTTTTGTTTCACGGGTTTGACTTTCAGATCTATGTTTAGTCGATGACATATTAATTCTTCGTTAATTTTGACCATATCTGTTAGGGTTTCCACGGACATATCTTCATTTCTTCTTAGAAAATCAATTAACATTTCCCATTTTTCTGATGATAGTTCTTCTGTCGCTTCGTATCTCGGAGCCTCATCTTGAGAGAACTAATCTAGTGTCTTTTAATTGCTATTGTTTTTTACTTTCTAGTTTCTTCCCAGCTGCCTTCCTAGCAGTATCGAGTGCGGTTACTGTGCAACATCATGTCATTGCTTGGTCTCCTTTGATCACCTTTATTCCATCATGTGTTGGATACTTCAGTGTATGATGGTAGGTCGATGAAACTGCATTGGTCTTGTGGATTTAAACCATTCCTAGTATTGCGTGTACGAAGTGGGCGTGTCAATGACTGCAAACGTTGTTCAATGGTTGAAAGGCTCAGCCAACACGGGGAGATAAAGTGTTCCCTCAGTGTAGGTCCCTTATCAGTTGAATCCAACCACTGGTTGCCCCAGATTCTGCAACTTTGCTGCTTCGATCCCCATTGTCCATGGTAATTCGGTAGAGGACGGTTGGAGTGCTCCTTTATCTACCAACACTCTCCTCAATAAGTAGTTCCCAACTTAAATGGATATTACTAGAGCGTCATTGTGACTTTCTGAAATGTATATGTCTTCCTTGCCGTTAAAGGTAATCAAAGCCTCCTCTGAGTGATTTTCTCTTTCTTCCCCTGTTGGTGCTATCTTTTTACAATACCACTTCATCTCTTTTCTACTTGTACCTTCATGTTCTGTCAGTGCTATTATGTATCCATTATCCACAATAGTTCTTCTGCTTTCTATGGTTCTTTGTTTCCTTCCATCTGTTTTTATCTGATTTGGCAACAAACTTACGGAGGTGACCTTTGTGATGAGTTCTTCAGTTGATAACAGACTTTTGTCATATGTCCATAGCTCTTATGAAATGAGCAGAACTTGTTATTGTCTTTCTTGGCTGGCTCATTTCTCATTGGCGGCAGTCTCTTTAGTCCATGGTTCATCCTTTATGGTCCATAAGATTTGATTCACTTGAATGGTAATCGGCGTGTATGTCTTTTCTTTTCTCTGATACAACTCTGATCCTCTTGATTTTCTTTCAAATCCACTTTCATCCCGTTTTCCCTTTCCTTCAGAAGCTTTGCCTTTCCACTTAGTAGTTGAGCTGGATATTGCCGCTAACTGTTTCGAAGAACACCTTCATCATAGTCAACGGCTTTTTCTTGGAGAGGTCCTTAAATAATGAAGAATGGGGGTCAAGTCGTCTTCTGAATGTCAGTCGAGCTTCATGATCGTCACAGTTCTCAACTTTCTCCATTTAATCTTTAAATCTCTGAGTATATTCTCGTAACGGTTCTCCTTTTTCATGGAGATCATGAAGAGGTACTCTGAGTCTTCGGTAACGGTACGATACGTCGCATACTGTTTCAAAAAGACAGAAGACATAGAAGTAAAGTCAATAATTAAAGAATAAGGGAAAGAATGGTATCACTTTAGTGCATTGCCGTTGAGGCTCGTCGGAAACATCGTGCACATGAGCGCATCTTCGTGTTGATATAGAGCCATCATCTTCCTGAATCTCCTTAGCTGTTCTACGAGATCCATTTTCTTAGTATAGTATTTAAACTTTGGGGGCACATATTTCTTGGGAATTGGTGTTGATAGGATCTCCTGAGTTAGAGGCATTTTAGTGAGAGATTTGTATTTTCCTTCTTTCATTCACCATGCTGGCAGCTGCTTAATATCCCTGGGAGAAATCTGCCACGTACAGTATCCGAGTTCAAGCCATTGTTACTGCTTTTTCTTTGGTTCTTACCCGCAGACACGTTACCTCTTCATGCAATTTTCTTACATATAAATTAATATCACCTATTATTACTTTATTATATTTCATTAATTAATTATCATGAGTCACGACTATTATTATGTCAATAGGTTTAAATTATACACGAGTGTCATAATTTTAAAATGTTGCGTCCATGATTTTCATTACTTTCATGGTGTAGATATAGCTTAAGAATAAGTATGAATATAAATTGGATTTCGATGTATGTTTATAATTTTCGGAATTTTTGTTTAGTTCTTGATTTCTATTTAGATGATATTTTAAGATTTGAAATTTAGAATCCACATACCATAGTATGTGGATTAGATTATTTGAGGATTTTATTTCAATACTATTTTTTTAAATAATTGGTTAACATTTCGACGTAAGACACGAGAGAAACTCAATCGATCACTCTCATTTATTTTATCACGTACATTTTATACATGTTTCAAACAATTAAATTTATTACATATCAAGATTGATAAGAGGGAGAATTATGCGCCAAGCCTAAAAGTAAAGAGTTATATACATTTCGATCAAGCGAGAGACAATATGTTTGATATAAAAAAAATAACGACCAGACAGATCAGTCAATAATTTTGTTTTCATCCATAATAATTCAATATAGACTAGTTAAAAAAAGTCAATATAGACTAGTTAAAAAAAGTCAATATAGACCGTTACTTTTGATTTAACGATTTCATTTGACCTTAGTCCACGTTTGATAGCCGCTATCCACACTTTCAATCATGGATGAAAATCATTTGATAAATTAGTTGTCTTGTTTGTTAAGAGTAATTTTAATTTTGAGAGCAATCTAAATTTGCGAGTAACCTAATTTACCTTCTCATGAGACAATTGAATTATTGAACTAACTCGAAAACAAAAGAGTCTAGAATTACCGATGCAAACACAATCTAGAGAAGTCAATTGAATTACTTCAAAAATTATCTTATAGAGATTTACCATATCCAATTAAAAAAATGAGAAAATAAGAATAAAAAAGCAAGCAAAAATAATTTTAAAAAATAAGTAAACAAAAATGGCGAAAAAGAGTTTAGATTCTTAATGAATGAACATGTGATTGATCGATTGATGTCAACACTATTTGGGATGGAATGGAAGAAGAGAGAAAATCCTCGAACGAGGAAAATTATCCAATGACTTCGAAAAAATTAATAGTGGAGCCATATGAGCTGAAAATCTCCTATACGGCTATGTAGAGTGAAATCTCAATTATCACCTCCCAAAAACTAAACTTTGCCCTACGTAAACCTGCCACACAATTGACAGTTTGTAATTATTTTTCTCATTATCATCTTTGATTGATAAAAATACCTGCCACACGATTATAATCTGTCATAAATTATTCTATGTAATATCATATCAAATCAAATAAGTTAATAATATTTATCATCAAAATTCAATTGCTAATTACTTAATTAATATCAATACAATTAACATAATCATTCTAGACTTGTCTTATTAAAGGAACTTAGGTTCGGTTAGCGGCTAACATGATTGATACAAGGGAGAGAGATGCGGAGCCTAAAAGTAAAAGTTTATGCTTTTTCGACTGACTAACGATATGGGTTGCTTTTCATCTTATGGATAGCTAAATATAGTAACGTGCTCCACAGCCCTTTTGTTTCGTTGCTACGTGGCGTATTCTCAGCTTGCATGCGAATGCCAATTTGACAGTTTGTAAGGCCAGAGATTGCACCTACTCCGAAAATTTCATAGGGTCGGACTTGATTTAGATCATATTCTATAAGAATAATGATCTAACGATTGATCAAAACTGAACTGATATCCAAACACGACTCATTTCTTGAGTAGTGTTGTAGTAACCTAACTATATGTGTAGTAGAGCAATTCATGATCAATCCAGTATGCAATTTACTTCATGAGCATGTACGTAATTAACCTAGACAACATTTCTTTAGAAAAATAAATTTTGTAAATAATTAAAAACGTCAAATAGCAAGTAAACGAATAAAACTTCATATGACGTTATATCCTAGGGACTATGGAGTTGCTCCCTTTCGTACCTGCCAAGTTTTTCTTAAGGTAAAACGATGTAGTTTGGCTTAGTCGTGTCACTAAGAAAACTTCGGGCGTGTAATTTATGAAATAAATTTTGTGAAAAATACCACCGGTGAAGAATGGTAAACAAAACGTTGTATCGTGAATAGGTCCAATATATAAGGCGGCTGGCAGAGAAATTAATTGATCAGAAAGAAGAAAATATCAGAAATGAATGATCAGAAAATGTCTGAAAGAGTAATTTGGTCAGAGAAAGTTGTAGGCGGGACTGAATTAAAGAGTACTGTTGTTAAAATTAAGTTATTATCGAGGAAATCAAAAGCTTCTTGAAATCCATTAAAATATGGTTGAAAGCGTACGAAGAAGATGCTTATTTCCAAAGAAGGAAAAATATCTATCTACTTAGTTACTACTGACTGATATATATCAATGACTTCTGGCTTATATATTAACACAGAGAGAGCTCAAAAATCAATTTAGCAGGTTGGTCAAGAAAAATTCTGAGAGTTTTTCCATAATTTTTTTAGTCCAATTCAGAATTGAGCGTTTAATAGGGATTTAAAAATATAGAACATCATACGCGTAAAGTAGTAAGCGACGAATTAAATTTATGCTACAGAAAGAAAATTATGATCCCCCATAAAAAAAATTAAAATTATGAGCTTGATAACGAGCTCATGAAATCCATATTGACTGATATTAAACACATCTTGTCTTAAATTAAATTATTCATTAATGTCTAAATAAAACAATTAATTTTTACAACTATTATTAGTTAATTTTGTTATAGGACAAATTCTTCTTTGACCAACAAACTGACACGTGTCAATATAACAGTTTGTACAAGTTGAAACACATATGATATGGATCACGTTAGTTAAGTCAGATATGATTTAGTTCGACAATAAACGTTAAAGTAAGCTAAAGAAAAAATGAAAAGCTCGGATCGGATCTCCACTTAAGTGACAAGATGCAAACACATTTTGTGTTTTCACTCTAATAAAGTTGATTGAATTTATGCACCGTTTAAACCTACTGATGATGTTTAGTAACATGATTTTTTAAATATATAATTTGATCATTCACTATATACATCATGACTCGTAAGAAACACATATATCTTAAGATCGATAAATTGGCATCATAGCATTAAATAGTCGGCCATTGTCTTTCATGTATTTTACCCAAGTTCCACTACCTACTGTTACAACGCTAAAAATACATATTCAAGTAAAAAATGAAGATAACTTTTTTCTTTCTAAAACAAATTACTTAATATTTGTTCGATCAGATTCTAACTTGATTGTTGGAGGCTCTTTGGTTAGGCTCCACCACTCTCGATGGACTTATCTTAGAGTTATAGTGCTCGTTCTGAGGTCAGAGTTGGAAAGTCAAACAATTACATATTTCGCTCTCAACAATTTCCATGAAAAGAAAAAATGAGTTTCATCATGTAAGTTATTCATATATCTATATGGTATTTTGAAGCACGCTGTCTTATATACAATGAAACATATTTATTATATTTATAAAAGGCACTTAAATATGTATTTCGCGAAAAAGTAATTTCAAACAAAAACACCAACACGTATTAAAAACAAAACATTTGTTAAAAAATTGACATGATGCTTTGGAAAGCATGGAAATTATGCAAAATGTTTATGACAAATAACTAGTCAAGGCCAAGTGTTTTTAGATAATAACAATAGTAATGCGTGCTGGTTTGTATGTGCAACCAGCCCGAAGAGATATTTTATTGTAGGCCAATACTGAGAAATTATAACTACTATTAAAAACGAACTTTATATTATAAGTGCCTAAAATCATGTTTGCTGCTCTTAAGAAAATATAATTGTACCATAAAAAGTAAATATCAAAAGTTATATTCAAAACACACTAATGACAACAATCCTGACCAAAAATCACACCGTTACACCATCATGGGAAATGTTTTCCCCTTATAATTAAGTTATTTGTATTACTTTATAACTGATGCCAAATCTCAGATATTGCATAACATAATCTAAAATGTGAGTAATCCTACAACTACAAACTAGTAGCATAGAATACACTGCAAATTTATAAGAAGGAAAAAAAAAAAAAGAGAAAACAAGAAAGTGGTTTGAGAATCTCAAGCCAATGTGCATTTGTCCACTCTGCTTCTTCACCATGCAGTAATCTCTTTTTATGACAGACTAATTCATAAATAAGTTATTATTTTCATTAATTAAAAAAAATGTATAAAGTATATAAAAAACACCCCACCGCCCTCTTCCACCATTAACAGAGGTGACATTCAGATCAAACCACCACAAAAACTCCTCTCTCTCTCTCTCTCTCTCTCTCTCTGCACTAATCAAACACCACTGCACCCACCAGCTCTCCCTCTCTCTTTCTTTCCCACTGTTTCTTTTAAAACCTCTCTCTCCCCTGTTTCTCTCTCTATGGATGACCACTCACCTTCCTCTCACCCTCCCCAAGACATTAACCCCACTTCCCTAAACAGCCCCATCTCTTCTTCAACCTCTGAAACAACCTCAACCACAACCACAACCACCACCACCACTACCTCTACTATTAACAAGAAATCCAAAGGCAAAGGCGGACCCGACAACAACAAGTTCAGGTACCGTGGTGTAAGGCAGCGGAGCTGGGGAAAATGGGTGGCGGAGATCCGGGAGCCACGTAAGCGCACGCGCAAGTGGCTTGGCACGTTCGCCACCGCTGAGGATGCCGCTCGCGCGTACGACCGTGCAGCTATTATTCTCTACGGTTCCAAAGCTCAACTCAACCTCCAACCCTCCGGTTCCTCTTCTCAGTCGTCGACCCGTGGAACCTCCTCCTCATCCTCCTCCTCTTCCTCCACACAAACCCTCCGGCCTTTGCTTCCTCGTCCAGCTGGCTTCAACTTCGGCTTCTCATCCATCGCTTCTCAGTCGCCTTCAACCGGTTATAATATTCCCTACGGTACTTACCCTACAGTTGTGGCTTCTTCTTCCGTACTCTGCCCTAGTACGATAGTACAACAACAACATCAACATCATCAAGTTGTGCAAGAGCAGCGAAATCAGTACCAACTATCGCAGACAAATGGTGACCCCACATCTTCGTACTTAAACCCTAACCCTAATCATCATCATCAGCTACATCAAACCGTTAATCAATTACATCAGAATTGTTTGTACAATGATATAAATTCCCTGGTGGGGTCAGTTGGATCTAGCTTGTCTCTCTCTTCTCAATCCCTAATTGCACCAGTGGATCTGGATCCGATGCAACAACCCGGACCCGTTTCTTCCGGTGTTTGGCAATCGGGAAATGAGGAATTGGAGTATTTGTCATCGATTTGGGATTATGGTGATTCTTTCTTGTTTGATTTTTGAGGGTTTCAGAGAAGAAATTGATGGGTTCTTTTTCTTTCCCTCTTTCTTTTTTGGGAATTTGAATAATTCGATCATTCATAAATATTCTAATTGGTGGGTTGCATGCAGTTGATGGAGTTCTTGTGGGTGGTGATCATGGAGTTAATGAGGATTCAACTTGAAATTCTCTCATGAAAAGAGAAACATAGATAGCAGCATGCAAGTGATGAGGTGGAGTGATGGACTTAGATTTTTTTATTAAAGTTACAAATTCTACCAGGAAGGATTAAGAATTAAGATTAGACATTAGTATCTCTAATATATGAGTGTGACTACTTCACCATCTGTGTGAATTACCAATTCATCTTATTGAAGCGATGGATTTTAGTCAGCTTACATTTAGTTTAGAGAGAGATGTAATGTCGGATTTTAGTCAGCTTACAATTAGTTTGTTGAGAGATATAATGTCGAAGGTATGTTTTTCATTTTCAAATAAGAAGATGATTTGGAAAAAAAAAAGAAGGAAAATATCATCTTTGAAGCATAGAGTTTTAAGAGGAAGGGGGAAGTACTAAGTTATTTAAGGGTAAATTTATTCGAGATTATATACTGTTAGCTTGTAGTTAATTATTATATATGAAGGGTTACCATTTTTATTGATTAATTACATTATCATTATTCAATTTCTAAGTTAATTATTATTTATGTACGTGGAGCGTCCTCTCTATTCTCTCTACTTCTATGTTTCTCTTTTCCTTTTATACGAAGTGCATTATTATAGCTTCTCTGTAGTTTATTTATGTTAAGTTTTTGTTTCCTTTTTAGTAATTTTGTGTAGTTTTATTGCATTTAATCCTGTAATTATCCTAACTTCCCATGAAATTTGTGTCATTAAGATTCAATTTCGGCTCTAGGTAAGCTTAAATATAGTTCAATAACCAAGAAATTAATTAGTTGGGAGAGAATTTATGATTAAATATAGGTTTTTTTTTCAAATTCTTCGATAACTTGATGTGTAATTTGAAGTTTTGTGTAGTTAGTCATGTAAGAAAATGTAAAGGTTGAAGAGGAGTGGAACTGGAGGAGTTGAGGGTGTGGAACATATCATTATATTTCCTAAAGTGATTAACTGACCTCCCTACACATGCACTAAATTATAAGAAGGATTATTGAATATATGGTGTTCCATAGGTGCCGACCCTTTTCTCCAATAATTTAATTTGATCTAGCAACGTGAATAATTTAATTTGAGGCAATTTTGTTTCAATATGATTGTACCTTTTTTTATTTGGTACATATGCATTTTCCCTTAAATTAAAATGATTATTTTAATTTTTTTATAGGAATTTAGGCATTATATGTATTGTGATATACTGTTGATGAAGACCAGCGGGATTTGTCATTTCAAAGAATTTAGATATTTATGCATGTGTAATATATTGTGAGATATGCATGTTGGTCATATTAATAAGTACATCACATAATTAATCGTTATTTTTTAGAGTTACTTTTTATTTAGTTACAAATCATTTTTTAAAACTACATTGCTAAATGTTAGAGTATATTATGCCACTTGTGTTCCCGAACCAAGTCAGCATTCTCCTCTTGATGCCTCGACAGAATTGACTAGGCAATCGTCTATTGCATGATGTAATTAATTTACGATTATTCTTTTCTATTCTTGTAACTAATTAGATATCCTAGCTTTCTATTTAAAGAAATTTTTAATGATGTATTCTTTGTAGCAATTTATTCAATAATATTTTGGAAATTTCTCATCAATTCTTCCTCTCTCAAGTTGGTATTAGAGTCAACCTCCCACTGCACCAATGGCCTATGTTCATGAGACTAAAAATAGAGCTACCACTGGAACCAGTTATGTTCATGAGACTAAAAATAGAACCAGTTACTGAAACGACTCCCAATTCGTCTTTTGTTGTTACAGTGTCTGGTCCATCTTCTTATCCTTCTTCCCTTCCCACCTCACTCCTTGTTCATTCATTTCCAATGCTTCGTAGTATGCTACCTACCAATATGGTTACTATTTTCGTAAGACTCGATAGGAATAATTACATCTTTTAGAAATCTCGAATCCTTTCCATTTTTTGTGCTTATAATCTTGAGCCTTTCTTGCTTGGCACCAAATCCAGACTAAATGAATTCAGAAAAAATCGTCATGTTTCTTATACTAGCTCTATTGAAGTAATTCCAATCGTTGAAGCTCCCTTTTATTTTAAATCCAGGATATATTAACTGGCGTCTAACAGACCAACATCTCATGAGTTTGCTACTCTCTTGAATCATTGAATCGATGTTTGGTCATGTTGTTCACTGCTTAAGCTCCTGTGAAGTTTGGAGAACCTTGGAGCAAATTTTTACCTCTCAATCAAAGGCAGAACCCTACAGCTCAGGTATCAACTTCAAATCATTAAGAAGGGTTTCCTAAGCATAAACGGTTATGTTCTCAAAATCATATCCATCTCTGATAATTTGTGTTCCACTAGACAAATTATAACTAATGAAGACCTTTTATTGTACATTTTTGTGGGTCTTGGGTCTGAATATGACCATGTTGTGGTTAATTTAACCTCAATGGGAGACTTTGTGTCTTTGCAAGAAGCTCAGTTTATATTGCAGAGCCATGGAATGAGATTTAAGCAGCTTCTTAGTACAAATTTGCTTGAAACTCATCATTCAGCTCACATTGCCAATACATCAACCAGAAAACCCAACTTTAACCCATCTCAATAAAACTTCTCTCAGCAAAACTTTCATAGGGGTACCTCTTCTAACTTTCAAGGGAGGGAAAGACGATAAGGGAGAAGTGGGAATATGCCTATGTGCCAGATTTGTAGAAGGCTAAGGCATTATGATTCTACATGTTATAGTAGGTTTGATCATGCTTTTCAACCTAAATCTCAGCACAATAATTCACCAACCCCCTTTCAAGGATCTCTAGGGCCAAATTTCTCCCAAAGAGCACCAAATGCTTATGTTTCCTCCACTGGTTCTGTAGAAAATAGTGCATAGTATCTGGCCAGTGCTGCTAATCACTATGTTACCCCAGATTTCAGCAACTTATCCATCAAAAGTGACTACAAGGGTAAATCCAAGTTAATGGTTAGTAACGGTAAGCATCTCAATATCATTGACATTGGTAAAAACTCTCTAATTACCTTATAATATCATATTGCCTTAACTCTAGAGGATATCTTGTATGTTCCATCTTGTACTAAGAACTTACTCAATATTTCAAAACATTACTGCTATTAATTCTGTTATTGTAGAATTTGATTCAAATTATTGCTATGTGAAGGACAAGAGTTCGAGGAAGGTACTGGTTTACGGTGTGCTTAAAGAAAGGCTCTACTACTTTCTTGTTCATAAGTCCAAATCAAACCAACTTCATGTCAATTTCGCAAAGTCTGCTTCTTGTTTTCTAGCTGCTAAAGTCAATAATAAGGCCAATCTTTGGCATTAAAGGCGCGGGCATCCTTCTGTCCAAGTCACGAGTCATGTCCTTAAGTTTGTAAATGAATCCAATGTCACATTACATGCTTTGTCCTTTTGTGACTCTTGTTCCTTAGACAAAGCTCATTAGTTTTTTTTCTTCCAATAAAATTGATGCTACACATTTAGCTCTTGTTCATGCTGATGTTTGGGGCCCTGAACCCCTTTTATTCGTTGATGGTTATATGTTTTATCTTAATAAAATACATGATTGTACTCGTTTTAGCTGGATCTTTCCTTCAAAATCCAAGTCTAAAGTTCAACACATTTTATGCCGTTTCTAACTTATGTAGAAAGATAGTTTAACACTAAACTTAAATGTGTGCAAACCGATCGGGGAGGGAAGTTTAGACCCTTGCTGCCTATTCTAAATTAACTTGGTATTAATTTTAGACATCCATACCTCATATACATCAGTAAATTGGTAGGATATAGAGGAAAAATAGAGATATAACAGAAAAATGGCATTCCTTGCTTGCTCATGCTCACTTGCCTCTGAAATTTTGGTGGCATACTTTCACTACTGCCACACACTTAATTAATCTTCTTCTCACTCTAGTGTTGCAACATAAAAGTCCTTATGAGAAATTGTTTCACAAAAATCCTTCTTATTCTTCTCTAAGAGTTTTTTAATGTGATTGTTTTCCCTTTTAAGACCTTATAATGATCACAAGTTTAACTTTTACCGCAAGAAGTGTATATTTTTAGGGTACAACTCCTCCTAGAAAGGCTACCTTTGTCTTGATCCCATCTCTAATAGAACCTATATTTCCCAAAGTGTGATCATTAATGAGCATGATTTCCCTTATACATATCTCATTACTAAAAAGGACTCATCATGTACTCAAACTCTCATTTAAACTATTGGTTTTCTTCCTCTTCCTATGACAGATACTTCTTCTCAGCAGCTTTCAGTATTAACAGCTCTTCAAGCACATCTTAAAGCTCCATCTTACTCTTAGTCTTGTTCTCCACGGGCACAAGTTGGTCCTCATTCTACTCAAATAGGTATTTCTACTCCTACTTTTGTCTCTCTTACGTTTTCTTTTCATGCATGCAATGTTCCTTTTCAATCTTCACTTAACTCATCTCCTTCTCAAATAAGTTCTCAAATACACATTTCTCCCATTACTTCACCCTTAATTGTTCCCCCTAACACCAATGTGAGGCATGATCATTCAATGCCTACTATATCCAATATAGGTTCCTTGAAGTCTAAGGTTTTCACTACCTCAGTTATAGATGTGCAAGAACCTTTTTCAGTCAAAACAGTTCATGCTAGCCTTCATTGGAAAGCTGTTATGGTTTCTGAATTCAAAGCTCTGTTAGCCAACAACGCATGGAGTCTAGTTCCTTATTCTCCTAATTACTCAGTAGTGACCAACATATGGGTTCTCAGGACTAAAACACATCCTGATGGCATTGTTAAGCAGTTTAAGGCAAGGTTGGTGGCCAAGGGCTTCCAACAGACCATTTATGTTGATTACTTCCACCCTTCAACCATGTGGTTAAGCCAGCCTTGCTGTTATTAAAGGATGGGACATTCACCAGCTGGACAACAACAATGCTTTCTTGAATGAGAACCATCATGTAGCTGTCTATATGGTCCAACCTCTTAGATTTGAAGATCTAATTCATCCAACACACTTATGCAAGATCAATAAAGCCTTATATGGCCTGAAGTAGACCCTTCGAGCCTTGTATGAGAAGCTTAAGACTGCTCTTCTTACTTGGGGTTTTCATAATGCCTTATTAGATACCTCATTGTTTCTGAAGTTTGTTGACTCAGACTTGTTGATAATTCTCATCTATGTTAATGATATTTTGGTCACTGGCACCAGTCCTTCCTTAATACAAGCTTTGATCACTCAGCTAAGTAATCAATTTTCCTTAAAGAATCTTAGTTTCTTGAGTTACTTTCTAGGCATTCAAGTGCACAGAGATCGACATGGTTTACATCTCACTCAAGCAAAGTACTTATCTGATATTTTGTGCAAAGATAACATGTCTAATGTAAATAGCAGTCCCACTCTCATGCTCATCTAAGCTACTTGCAACAGGATCACCCTTCTCATACCCAAGCTTTTATAGGAGTATTATTGACTCTCTTCAATAGTTAACACTCACAAGACCGGATATATCTTATGTTGTCGATAAACTCAATCAGTACCTCTCTTGTCCAATAATTGATCATAAGAAGACTTATAAACGTCCAAGTATTGATCACTCAAAGACTTGTAAAGGGACTCTTCACCATGGCTTGTTGTTTAGTCCTGCAGATAAGCTTGCTTTAGAAGGCTATTATGATGCAGATTGGGCCTCTTCACTTGATGATAGGACGTTATCCTCTGGTTTTTACTTCAATCTTGGTGGCAATCTAGTTTCATGGAGCTTTCGCAAGCAAATTATCGTGGCATGATCAAAAACTGAAGCATAGTATCAAGCTCTCTCTTCTGCCTGCAGAAACTTGCTTTAGTTGCAAACATTACTTCGTGAACTTCAAATTTCTCTCCTTGCTACACCAATTATCTAGTGTGATAATCAAAGTGCTTTTGCACTTTCTACTAACCCAATTTTTCACTCACGAACTCAGCATATTGAGCTCGACGTTCATTTCATTCATGAAAAACTTTTGTCTAAAGGTCTCGAGGTAAGGTATGTTCCATTTTCTTCTCAGACTACGAATAACCTCAGTAACGCTCTTCAACCTACTCAATTCAGTACTTCGTGTTCCAAGCTCAATGTGTAATCCTCTCCATCTCGCTTGAGAGGGGATGTTGGAATATATTATGACACGTGTGTGTTGGGCATAGTGCCCTCAAAGTATGTGTAAAGACATTTTAACTTGAAATTAATAAAAATACATTTTTTTATAATCGTCTTTTTTGAAATATTATTGGATAACTTGTATAAATATCTAAAAATTTATATTCATTAATGACACTGTGATCTTGTATTAGTACAAGAGGATTAAGATCATAGATAATCAATAAAATAGTCTGCAACATAGTAAAGTATAGAATCTTTAATAAATGGTTGTTAGTACGGTTCGCTAAGCATTTTGAATACAAGTGATCTTGATCCGGATCACTGATGTGGATAAATATATTAGTGAAAATACTTTATATAATTAGATTACATAGGATATGGCCGATGTGGATTAATATATTTATTAACTTACCACTATCATAAGGATTTAATGCACATCAATCTGATGATCATATGCAGACCAGTCTAAATCCTAAGTAGTCATGAACTCTTATACATGTCTACTGGATCTTTTGATTCACTCGTTAAAGTTTATTTGTAAAACAGGCTAGTGACTTTATTTTGGAGATTGAGTGATATGGATGGTTGGGAAAATGATCGTACAATATTTGAAATCCAATATTTTCTAACGGATCGTATATTCGAACATTTAAGTGTTAATTCTGGAACTGAATGGTTATTGAGCTCAAATTTATAATACGATTATAAATTGACCGTTCACTAGTGAATTAATGGTATTTAAGGATCAAGAGCTAATTAGAAGGATAAAATGATAATTTTGACTAGCTCTAATTTACGAACCAATAATTAGATGACAGAATTATATGAAATGATTATATCAATGGGCTAACCGAGATGACACTTTAGTGCAATTCCATAGACTGATCTACATATGATCATCAAATTGATGTGTATTAAATTTTTATGATAAACGGCACGTTGATAAATATATTATTTCACATCGGTCCAATCATATATAACCTCATTATATAAAACACTTTCACTAATATGTCTATCCACATCAATGATCTGGATCTAGATCACATGCATTCATAATGCTTAGTGAACCGTACTAGCAACCATTCATTAAAGATTTCATAATTTAATATATTGCTGACAATTTTATTCATTATCTGTGATCTTAATCCTCTCGTACTTAAACAATATCATAGTCTTATTAATGAATATGAAATTTTTAGATATTTATATGAATTATTCAATAATAAATTAAAAAACAATTATAAGAAAAATATAATCCTTATTAAATTTCATATCAACATGTCGATACACATGCTTTGAGGGCATAACCCCCAACAGCAGCGGCCTCTCCTACGGGAGTGAAGGCGTAGGCAATGTTGATGTGCCTCCTTGGATCGAGGAGATCTCTCCAATTCCAATATGGGTAGTTATAGGTAGCAAGGAGCTGCACGGCTACGTCTTTAGGGATGAAAGACCTTTTTTTTAATTCTTATCTGCACAAAAAGGAAAGGGTCACTAAAAAAAGAAGAAGAATGAAGAAGAGAGAAAATAGAAAAGATAAAAGGAAAAGAGAGACCAGAGCTTTGGCTACTTTCTAAAAGACCCTATGGTCCTGGGGATGATCCAGCGGCCATCACCATCCCAGTTCCTGCCAATCAAGATGGTCCCGTCTTCCCAGCCTTTATCCCCTTTTAGGATATCAATGAATAAACCTCCATGAAAAGCAAAGAATAAGTGAGGAGCAATTTCAAGGCCTAAAGTACATAAAACACAATCTACCCTAGCTGGGGACACCATCTCGAGATCCTACCAGTAAACTAAACAATCTTTTCCCAGAGCACAGCAGGATGGTGAGAGGGCATAGCAGCATTGAACATGCATAAACCTACACCATGCCACGTGGTCGGTAAGGGTCAACCGAGAAGCAATGAGGAGATCCCCGCGCAAGAAAAGGAAGGAGGAGATTTGAGTCACGAGAAAAGACCACACGACTGCGACTGATTTGGTGACTGAAAGACTAGGGGATACGATAATTGAGCGGAATGGGTGAAGTGAAGGGTCCCACACCTGACAAAAGATTCAACGAGTATGGGTGAGATCCTATGAGTGTAATAAATCCTCCAAAATATAGGAGAAAATGGGAATCATTCCCCTCCCATAGGGGAGAGGGTGACAATTCCCCATTTTTACTATTTTATTGACAAAATTGTTATTATGTTTACAACTAGTGGCCTATAAAGGCTTGAGTAATGAACGAAGGGAATCCGATCATATATACAACTCAAAATATTACTCAGTGCATTGACTACTTTCTCTCTCTCTCTAATCTCTTGGTCATTTCTCACTAATCAGTAAGAAGATTCCATTGGCGTGGAGGAAAAAAATCCTTTACAAGCATAAGTGTCCTTAATAGAGAAAGACTTCTTGTTGAGCCAAAACCAATAGTCATGTATGGTAGAAGGATGAGCCAGATCTAGATTAACACACAAAGAAGCCAAACTATATTGGATGTTATTGTTAGGCCATGACTATCTCTTGTCCATAATTAAGTTAAACAAGGGAGTGTTCAGGGCCAAACCTAAACTACGAGCTATGTTCCTGCCAGCCACATTCAATGAGATACTAAGAGAATGCCAGGGTTCAATAAAAAGGAAGATGGTTTCACCTGATTAAATCTTGATAGAGCAAAAGGTATCAAAAGTATCTCTAATCTTTATCAATTTTCTCCAAGACCAACTAGGGCCAGCAGACATCTTAACAGTAAATATAGATTTCCCCTTTAATAGATTATGATCACACCATGCAATCCAAAGAGAATTCCTAGGCTTAGTATCAGGTCTCTAGAAGTGCTTAATAACAACATAGTATTCCAAATAGTAAGATCATTAAGACCTAAGCCACCCTCAGAGAGAGAAGAGAAAACCTGACTCTAACGGACTTTAGCACCTTTATGATTATCAGTTGTCCCTTGCCTTAAGAAGTTCCTCATAACATCATTAATTTTCTTCATGACTTGCTTTAGGAGAATGCGAAGACTAGCCCAATACCCCTGGATAGAACATAAAATAGATTTAATAAGCTATAATCTACCTGCAAATGTTAGATGCACCATCTCCCATCTTTTGGCCCTTTTAATAATCCTGTCAACAAGAACATCACAATTAGTTTTGTTCAATTTGGTTGAGATGAGAGGGAATCCCAGGTATCTGACAAGAAAGATTCCTTTAACAGAGCTAGTTTCACTAATAAGATTATTTTATTAAATAGTTTAATTAATAATCTGGTTTATTGGACCTTAGAATTATGGGTCCATGGTCCCCGAGCAACCTATGTACTACATAGTAAAATGTGTGAATGTTTCAGGACATAAGAAAATGACTAACTTGCAAAATGAATTAAATTTCTAGGGTAAGTATATAATTATGAGATAATTATGTGATATTAATTAATTAAATTATTTATTTGAATTTTTAGAAATTAGAATTAAATAATTATATCGATTAATTTTGTATTAATCGATAAGTTAGACAATATATTTTATTTATGTAATTAAATAATATTAAATTATTATGAGATAATAATTTAAATTTTAAATCAACTTGTTGGTTAATTTTGAATTAATAGTTAAGTTGATTGCTAGGATTTTATCATATAAGTTAATTTTGAATTAACTGATATTTATGATTATATGAGATAATGCATAAATATTTATCTGATTAAAATAATAATTTGAAAAATGAAAATTGCCATGTGGCATTTTGGAATGGCACATTCCAATCACTGATTCTGAATCAACGATTGGCGGAGGACGTTACAGTGTCGTAAGGCACTGTAGGGTTTTGCTGAACTGCAGTGGGTCACACTGAAGTATGGCGCAGACTACAATGAGTCCCACTACAGTGTTAAAGTTCTAATTACTTATTATTTTTAAAAACCCTAAATCTAAGGATGCTTAACCTAGAATATATATATATATATAGATAGATAGATAATATTCGATTGGCCTCTTAAGAGATAACCATGCATTTGATCGATTAATCATTAATCGAAACTCTGTAAATTCTCGCTTAGAGCTCTATTTAAAAAATTCATTCTCCAAATCTCTAGATTTTATGTGTTGAGTACATCTAGAGACAGAAAAGTGTGCTTGATTTATTCTACATGCCCACACACATCCAAGTGTTTTCGAGGATTGGTTCGGAATCTTGGTGTAGATCTCGCAGTCCGTTATTCGGGAAATCTCAAGTTCATTGTTGACAAGCACGCTTGATAGACTACAAGAGGTATAATTCTTTTATTTGTATGTCTATGATTTAATGTATAGATATATTAAATCATAGACCCGATGAGGAAAATCATAGACCCTATAATTTAATGGACCCGATGAAAAAATTTGTTTTTCATTAAAAATTATTTTCAGAACCTGTGGCGTCGTAATTATTTTTTTGATCGATAGTTTTTTTAATCCAAACCGCCTCCGCTGCGCGCGTAGTGATTCCAACAGTTAGTATCAGACCGGTCTTTATATATACATATCTTAAATGTTGTATTGGTTTTCTTGCATTATTAAATATATATATATATATTATCTATATGGATGAATGGATGGTTATATTTTTTGAATGTATGATTAATGATGAATCTTTAGTTGTATGGTGACTTTTGGGTTTAGGCTTCGTTCTTATTTTTCTTTAGATCTTGTGTACACGTTTGGGGTATAGGAATTGTTGTAATTTTATTTTGAATATTATGTTGTAAAATTCCGATCGCGAGAGAAGACAAAGAACAGACAAGACGAACAAGAAAAAAAAGGAGAAGGAACTCTGTAATGGAGTTCCGTCGCCGGTGGTGGCCTGACATCCGGCGGTGGAGGTGGGACTGTCCCACTGCCACCGTCGGTGACAATCCCTGTGACTGCCACGGTACATGGTGCAGATGCCCTGATACCGTGTTGCTCTATCCCTATGACGATGTTTCGCAATAACCCTACTCCTAAGTTTTATCTTTTGAAATGATAGTTATCCATTTTAATTATTTTAAATTAAAATTAATTGATTGATTGGGGTTGACTCAATTTTTATGAGTCATCAAATTATTTTTTGACTATCAAATTCAATTAAATTTAAAAATTAATGGGATTATTTAATTAGAAAAATAATTTATCCTAATTAAAAGGTTTTGATCAAAGCTTGAAGATTGTGAATAAATACCTCTAATGGAGAAGGAGCAATTTTAGCAATATGTATTCTTAAAGTCCGCTTTATAATTATTTCTATTTTTCAAAGGTTGTAAATTTTGAAGTACTCATTTATTTAAATAAATATTTATTGATTTGATTAACAACATGACCATGCATGAAACTACACACAGTTTTATTTAATCATGCATATCATGAGTAGAAACATGATTTATTAAGATTGTCCTAATGTGTGTATATGGATTACTTTGCGAAATCAATTACATGTAAACTACTAAATTTGAATTAGTTAAACTTGGTAATCACACAACTCTAAAGACATACGTTTAGTTAGGCCTTTAGGATAAGCGACTTTAATTAAAAGTGTTTTATTAAAGTTTAATGAATGTAATTGACTAATTATTCTATGTTCACCTAAATTAGTCTTAGGTTCTTTAGAAGATTAAATGAACTTAGACCAATTAGATTGGCCAACTATGTTCACTTAACTTAGTCTTAGGCTCTTAGGCTCTAGCCAACAAGTTGTTGAACGAAAGGTTATTGGCCAAAAATGCAAGAGGAAGCAAAGTCATTTGCAAATAAGTGCGACAAGCGCCAACGATACTCTCTCATTCCAAAAATGGCTCTAAGAGCATCACAGACGAGGCTGAGCAATGAAAGAGTTCGTCTAGCCCTAACCAAAATTGTACTTCCTATTCAAAGCATCTACACCTAGGAGGATCCTATAAGAGCTAGAAGTGAATTAAGAATGAGCTAAACCCACTATGTGAAAGAACTGGGAAAACAAAGGGGAAATGGAAGCTTAAGACCTAAGGCTATGACAATATGGCTAAGAGTGATTTGGTAGGGAGGATTACCATGAATGTCTATGGATTCACTCTCTCATAACACGCATAAAACATCTAGAGGAAAAGATTCTCGGTAACAGGCCATAAACAGTCTAAACTCTTTTGAGTTTCTTACTAAGGATACGAGAATATTCCACTTCTCCCTAATCAAAGAAAAGAATAAGAAGAAATAAGGATGAGGATAACAAGAACTTACGAGATAGAAAACTGAAAAGTGATGGAAGGAAATAGGGAAGGAAGCCTTATATAAGTAGCGGATTTCAAAAGAAAATATAAAACAATTTGTTGGAACGGGGCAATCGAGGGCTGAAGATAATGGAATGTGACTGTTCGAACTGAAAACTTGGGAGATGTGAACGGCGAGAAATGAAATGAAAAGATGCGACTATTGACAAGCAAAGAGATGGCATCTAGCACGCTTGCAAAAGCGTTCTCCAAACAAGAATATGGAAAGTTGTTCTAAAATGACTCGTGTAAAGCACTCTTTGAGCGGGAAGATGAAATGTTGCACTAAAATGACACGTGTAAAGCGTTCTCTAAATGGGAAGGTGAAAGGTTGCTAGAGAAAGCGCATGTAAGATATTCTCTGAACGAGAAGATGAAATGTTGCTCTGAAATGACGCGTGTAAAGCATTCTCTGAATGGGAAGATGAAAGGTCGTTCTGGAATAGTGCATGTAAGGTATTTTCTGAACGGGAAGATAGAAAGTTGCTCTGAAATGACGCGTGTAAAGCATTCTTTGAACCAGAAGATGAAAGGTTACTCTGAATCACGCGTGTAGAGCATTCTTTGAACGAGAAGATGAAACGACTAAAGATTACGTGAGAAACAACCATAAATGATGCACAAAAAGAGGCGAAGAGTAATGATATGCAATGATGGCAGAAAATTTTAATATTGCAAATTAACTTCACTATGTGATATTAAGTGCAATAAGGGCAAATGTATAGGTAAAAATCGTCTGAGAAGCCACATAAGCAAGCATAACCAATTAGAAGCGGAAAGAATGGATTACCACCGGTCAAGCGGGAAAAACTCACCTGAACCGTTGATCCCATCATGTCTCATCTGACGGTTCATATTTGAGTAGTTGTTGATAAAGATAAACTAAGCTCGACCAATTGCTAGATTAGATAAACTTAGTCTAATGTGATAAACTTAATCTAGAAGATATATTATGTTGATTTCTCGGGTTTAAAGAGATTTAGCTAAATCTTGTAACTAATCAAGAACCCGTAAATAAAGATCTATTGTAAACCAATTCATTCAATACAAACTCAAGCAATTATATATTTGTTCTTGAGAATTCTCTCTCTCTCTCTCTCTCTCTCTCTCTCTCTCTCTCTCTCTTTTCTCTCTTATTATTCTTATTTTTTAGTGTGAGAAAATTTTCTCTTAAAGAGTACTTGAAGGGTTCAGATAGTCATAAAAAGCTACTTGAACCTTTCAAGTACTCAAAATTTCTTTTCTCTTATTTTTTAGATGTAAAAAAGGTTCAAATAGTCATAAAAAGCTACTTGAATCATTCAAGTAGTCATAAAAATTACTTGAACCTTTCAAGCAGCCACCTTGCATTTGGGTTGCTGATTGAAAAAAAACAACTACTTCAACCCTTCAAGTAGTCATGAACAACTACTTGAAGGGTTTAAGTAGTCATACACAACTACTTAAACTATTCAAGTAGTCATCTAGTATATAGGTGTTGACTGATAAAAAAATAATTACTTCAATCCTTCAAGTGGTGATTTTTATTCTGGAAGTCAAAACAAGTAATTGTTTGAATGGTTCAAGTAGTTGTATATGACTACTTGAACCATTCAAGTAGTTGTTTATGTCTACTTAAATGGTTCAAGTAGTTTTTTTTGTCATCATACACCAGGTGACTACTTGAAGGGTTCAAGTAGTTGTTTATGACTATTAGAATCTTTCAAGTAGTTATTTTTTGTTTGCTCAGTCAACAACTCAAACACCAGGTGACGACTTGAAGGGTTCAAGTAGATTTTTGTGTCCAAAAAAATAAGAGAAAATGAACGTTGAGTACTTGAAAGGTTCAAATAGTTTTTTATGACTACTAGAACCCTTCGTGTACTCAACATTCATTTTCTCCTATTTTTTACGCAAAAAATACTCAACTATGTATGAAAAACTACTTGAACCCTTCAACTAACCATAAAAAACTATTTGAACCCTTCAAGTAGTCACTTGGTATTTGGGTTGTTGATTGACAAAATAAAAATAACTCTTTGAATGTTTCAAATAGTCAAAACAACTACTTGAACCCTTCAAATAGTCACATAGTGTATGAGTTGTTAACTAACAAAAAAACCTACTTGAAGGGTTCAAGAAGTCATAAACAACTATTTGAACGATTCAAGTAGTCATAAAAAGCTATTTGAATACTTCAAGTACTAACGTTCATTTTCTCCTATATTTTTAGACGAAAAAGGCTTAATTAGTCATAAAATAACTACTCGAATCCTTCAATTAGTCACTTGGTGTTTGGGTTGCTGACTGACAAAATAAAAACAACTACTTGAACCCTTCAAATAATTTCTTAAAGAAGAAAAATGAGTTTCGTTGAATAAGAGAGAAGAAAAAGAAGAAGAAACTATGAATTGATTGTGCATTGAGAAAAGAAAAAAAATGATGAAGAAAGAGAGAGATTGTAAGAATTCGTGCGTTCGAGTCATATTCATATATCCCCTTAAAAGTTTTAAAGTAACTTTGATAAAAAAAAAGTAATGATCTGAAGTTTGTGAGTCAGAAATATAAATATTTTTTATTTTCAAAAAGAGTATAAATTTTTTGTGAAATTGAAAAATGTATATTTATCTAAATAACTTAAAACTCAAATCTTAGCATTTATATTGGTTTAAATGAAAAAAATTAAAAAATCATATCAATTTTTTTAATTATATGTTGCGCTGATATGAACTGTCTGTCGATATTACAGCCAACCGATTAGATTAGCTCATACACCGCTGCAATTGGAACCCAACGGGAAGGATGGATTATAAGACGGAATCCAAATTCCTGTGTGAAGATGTATACACTTTGTAATTACCATAAGAATCCAACATTTGGTAGGCCATTGTACCTCTTTCATATTCCATTGTCTTCAACTGGTACACGAATCCACACGCTCTCATATCTTAATATCAAAAGATATTTACGGCAAAAATTCACTTAATAATCTCACGCGCTTAGCCTGCAAGTACTCAAGCCAAAATATCTTCGAATAATATCTAGCCGTGCTAATCTCTGTCTTTTCCGCCTTTGAACATAATATCTATGGCTAACCCCCTTTCAAGCTTCATCACCCCCAATTAGTTCTCTCTTCCAGTCCCACATGTCACGGCCGGGGCCTCCGCTGCTTTCACCGCCGCAACAACCGTCCCACATCTTTTCCCCTGCTTCAATTTTTGCAACCGTCTATGTAAAATAGACTATAGAGAAATTTCGTTTTTCACTATGACTTCCCAAGACACCCAAATGCCATTCCACTGGCACTTCACCGAGATTGATGACCGGAATTTCCAAATCCGAGGCCGTTCCCTCTTCTTCGTCGTCGTCCTCTTCGCTATCACTTTGCTAATCACTCTTCTGTTCCTCTACGCCAGATGGGTCTTCCGCTTCCACCGTCTCAGCACATCTGCCTCTTCCGACGCGCTCCACGCTCCTCACGGGGCGCCTGCTCAAGCACGAGGACTTGATGCTCTGGCGATTCAGTGCTTGCCGATTACTCTGTATCAATCGTCACCGGACGCGGCGAATCGTGTTGGCTCATCATCGGATGGGGAATGTTGCATATGTCTGAGCATGTTTGAGGATGGTGAAAAGGTGAAGGTTTTGCCTAATTGTCAGCATTGTTTTCATTCCGAGTGTGTTGACAAGTGGCTCAGAACTCAGTCGAGTTGCCCGATTTGCAGAGTCTCTCTCCGAGTTTGCTCTGATTCTGGCTCGGCTCTTACACAGGTTGTAATAGAAAATCAAGTATAAATGTATAATATAATAAATTCAGCCTTTCCTATCATCTTTTTTTTTCGTGTTGTGGATAATTGGTTGGTAGAATCGAGTAGCAGAGTATTATTCTGTTTATTACTTGTTTGATTAAATTAAGATCTGGTCACTGTCTGGTTTTGATTGAGTTAATAGAAGAAAGATCAGGATTTGATCACAAGTCCAAGCTAACAGTTTAGTTCTAATTAAGTTGATTTGTGAAGTTTTTGTTTTGGGATTTTCTTGTTTGTTGGAGTTGATTGGGTAGTTATGAGTTGTCAAGGATGCCAGTTTTTGTTTGATGAAAGTCCGGACTTATCCACTAATAGCCAAAATTTGGATTGTATTGGCTGTTCTTATCGAGTCATTCTAGTGCGTACTTATTGACACCAAATCATTCATTTGTCTGCTCCACTTGGTTCCGTTGATGTACTGTTTGATTCTACTTCATTCATTTGTCATAAACATTCATTAATTTTAAAGTAATTATTTGACGAAATAAAAGGATGATATGTGAAAGTATTTATATTTAATGTGTGTAATTGTCTATATGCTAAAAATTTGGGGGAAATGGTGGCTGGTGGGTGATTGAGTGAATGGCATGGCTAGCATGGCGTTATGGGCTTAAATTTCAGACCATGTGATGGTTCTTTGTTAATAATTGTGTTTATTTTAATAACGTGGTTCTTCTTTGGGTATTTCATCCTAGCTAGCTATATCATATATATACACCATACGGCCATATCAGTTACCAAGCAGTTGTGGTTCAATTTTTGACACAAATGTCTGATAGACTAAATGATTAATGTCGTTTTTACTTTTAAAAGTTGGATGACATATTTATGGATTCCGAATTTGTAATCCTATTCAGATTTACTAAAATAAACATTTACAAATTCTTATAGAGATTAACATTTGGCTAGATCTATGGTCCTTTGATTAGTATAAATTACAAAATCCTTATTAAAAGCTTGAATTAGAAATCTAAATCTTATACTTATCAATATTTGATGAAAAGTCATTAATACCCTTATTAAAAAAATTGAAAACTGTAATGGGATCCTAACTCTTTCTCAAATTTTTCTTCAACAGTCACACATACGATCGTGCATTTTCCTTTTCCTTTCTTTAATTATAATTATTTCTATTGGATATTTAATTTTACGTTTAATAGATATTTAATATATTTAACTAAATGATAAAATTATGAATAATCATGTCTAAAAAAATTTATAAGAAATAACATTTTCCATGGAAGGACACTGATAAAATCATCTAATCTATATTCATATTTTTAAGGTTATTGTAAACGCAGTAATCTAATTTTTAAGTCCAAATCCTAAATTTTAAAATTTGATAAACGTACCCTAAGTTTGCATTTTACTCCTATGTTATTGTATGTTAATATTCCTTTGGAATTTCTTACTGTAAAAAAAATTAAGAGTTTAACTTAGTCAATAAATGTATGTGGGGAGGCTGTTTTGCAAGAATAATCAAAACTAGGCATAATTCTTCAAAAGTTTTAAGAGAAAAATGTTCATCTATAATATATTAAAAGTGGGAGGATACGAGTATCATTTTTGGACAATTTTGTGCAATTATTATGTAACATTACACAAAATAACTTTATGATTTACTCGTGACATTAAATAATTGGTTACTTTTAAAATTATAATAAATTAAAAGTAGGTGTTATGGGTGTTTTTCTAAGCACCAATAATGTGACAGCACGTGTCGCATCACAGCAAAGAGCCATTGACATGGGAAGGTTTCAAAGGAGAGGAACCGACCTCGCCTAGCTAGATTCGAATGAGCTCGGGTTGCACATACCCAGGCACAAGTAAGAGCAAAGATCAGGCTCGTAAAGGGGGCTCGATTAACCTTGAGTGTTAGGGTCATCATTACCCGCCGAAAGTAACACCCTAGGTGCCAATTCACCATAGGCCTGAGCGCTCACAGGTCCAATCGTCGAGGTAGAACGTCAAAATAATCCTCGTCCAGTCATTTCTAAGGCACATCGACATTTAATAACCCTCGTTTTATGTCAAAAGTCACCTCATTTCTGTCAAATCGATGACAATCAGGACATACATCGTGTCCCGGTAGACCCCCTCGACACACTTCTCCCCGCAAGGCCCCATGTACAAATACCCTCATCTACGAAGGAAAAAGGTAAGTCATTTTCTCCCTTAAGTAAATTAGGTCAAAATAATGCCGGAATACTAACTTAGGTATCGGAGGCCTTTAGAGGAGCCCCCCCCCCCCCCTCGGGTTTCCTTGCTATTTAGGTTCTTCATCTATGTTTTGCAGACATTGTGGTCGTGATGAGCTCCAGCCAGAGGGAAGAATACCTCCATCGACCAGAGGGGGAATACATCCATCAGCTAGAAGGATGAGTACATCAAACATCACAGTTGAAGTTTTTAGCATCACAGTAGACATTAACTTTTTCAGTTCATTCACCTATTTAATGATTTTAGAAAAAAATATCAAATAATTAGTACATAAATTTTAAGTTAATTTTAATTTGATAACTTAAAGTGAATTTTAAAAAGTTATAAAAGAAAATTGTAGCTTTTTTCTAATAATTTGTAAATGTATACGGAAAGTAAATTATTATTGTAAGAATTCGAATAATATAATTTAAAATATAATTCAATTACAACACACTGCTTAGAGACTCTAGTTATGCTATATTTTTTTATGTTAGTATATTCAGTACTTTATTTAGTCACACAAACTTTTCTAATATGTTAAATTTTGTAACAAAATAATTTAGATCAAGTTTAAAATAAAACAAGAAATAGATTGCTTACTTTTAATGATATCATTTTTTCCTTTTCTTTTTCTAGAGCACATTTATATTATATACTCTTCATTTTTTTAAAAGCATAATAGTTTCTATGATATGTTGAATAATAATATACTCAACAAATAAACATAATAACAATATAAGACTGTCTTGATTTTACTCACACAAATTAAAAAGATAACAATGGGTTAAATGTATTTCTTTTTAATTCACATAAACAACTAAGATTATAAGTAATAATCATAATTATAAATATAATATATTCAAATACACATGCATCACGCGTGTGTATTGACTAGTTTTTATTAAATGGCATCTGTACTGACATTGTATTGAGAGATTGAGGTGTTCACAATCGGTTCAGCCTGGTTTCTTATAAAAAAACTAGACCGAATCGAAAATCACGATCCTCTTATATGGAGGACCAAATCGACCACTGACGCTTGTAAAAACCAAACTGACAGATCGATAATCATCTGGTCGGTTCGACTGGGTTATTTCATAATTCTAGATCGAAAGTTTGGTTTTTACGAACTCTAGACCAAACCGCCCATTTATAACTAAAAAATTGTTTAAACTGATCAACTTTGGTTCGGCCTGATTCTAGTTACATGCTCTGGTCAGATTCCGCACACTCCTATTGAGGAGTAATTATCGGGAGTACCTGCCACAATACCCGTGTTCGTTGGATGGACAAATTAACAGCCCAGATCTGTCTTTATTTAAAAAATAATAATAAGTTTATTTTTTCAATTTTTGTTTCAAATAAATCATACTCGATCTGATCTAAATCAACATATTATAATTTTCTTATATTGATCTCAAACTATAATGTGACTGATACTCTTAATAATTACTCCCAATTGAGAGATGATCTCGTGATATGACCAATAGATGTAATATTGAATGTAATGCAATAGCAAATTCATTTTTGAATTATGCTTGAAGAAAAAAGAATTTTATATTTGGTCAGTGAATTTTCCATGATTGACACTGAAATATTTGTTTTTGAAGATATTTTTCCGACAAAACGACAAGGAATAATGTAAAGCTTAAATTTTACTTTTCGTTATGGGCCGTAATAAGACTAGCTGAAGGCCCAAATGAGGAGCAGTTTAGTTACGTTGTAAGCTGTAAGCGTAAAATTAGGGTTTCTTTCGTATATATATCGCAAAAACCCTGAGTTTTCAATTCCTAGCGAATCTTTGATTAGCTTCTCCGCAGCCTCGTCCAGACGTTAGGGTTTCTAAGCGAAGCAGGGGCGACGTTGTCAGAGCATCACCATGAGAGCTAAGGTAAAGTCATTTCTTCAGTTTCTTGAGCATTCATTTCCTTGAGTGCTCTTGATCTGTTAAATTGAACGAGATTGTTTGTTTTTGTGTTTTAACAGTGGAAGAAGAAGAGAATGAGGAGGTTGAAGAGGAAGCGCCGAAAGATGAGGCAGAGATCCAAGTAGTTCTCTTCCCCGTAATAAATCGATATCGTCCACTTGTATTCTGTCACGGCTTTCTTGTCTAATGGGTACTGATTAGAGAGGTGTTCATGTTTTATTTCAAGTTCGGATAATTTTTACAGTTTTTGTTATTTTGGATCTTAATAGTAGTATTTGTTATTATCATCGTATTACTGACATTTGGTAATGCATTCTCCAAGATTAATCCTCGTTGAGTTGTTGAAATTATGATTCCATTTGGCTACTTATTTATTTTATATAAGTCGAGTGGATTTGAAATGTAGCTTTGAGATTTCCTAACTGAATCTGTGAATGGAATTTATGGGGATTCATGTCCAGCCTTTTTGGAAGTGTAGAACCTTTGAATTTTTAGTTTTACAATGATTGAACTACAGGAATATAGTTTCGCATGACTTGCTCTTCAGCTAGTAAATCCTTTATAAAAGGGATCAGCCTCATTCTATCCAGTATACACCTACCTGGTGTGTAGAGGAATGATGGGTTTTATTCCTCGGATCACAATGCAATATGCCGGTTGATAAATTGTGTTTTCCAATAGTTTTCCAGGATCTGCATCGGATGCAGTATATGATCGATGTGATACTTGTTTCTTCATTCAATAGAGTTGCGCGTTTTGAAAAGCTTAACAATCTATGAACTATTTAAAAGTTAGTGTTTCCAACTAAGATTTCAAATGGAACACTTACCTCTTGGAAATTCTGAATCAAAGGACAAATTATGGAGAACTGAGTTCTCATTGGTTAGTATTATCGATACACATATCATTTCATTCATATTTCTCCTTGTTCGCCATGCCCCGTCGTCCATTCTTCCCTACTAATTTATGTCCGTTATTCTCTAGTATTGTTAAGGACCACCGGCAACGCAACTTATTTTTCTTGATGTTTAAAGCGTTTCTTATACCTCTACCAAAACAACTTATTTTTCTCGAGAGCTTCTCGGAAATGTTGCTTACAGTGAGGATTCGAGGAACCATTAAGTAATTATATAGAATTGTTTCATTTTTTAACAAAGCTTCGGAGTTAATATTTTCCTATAATCAAGTCAACGAAAAAAACTGGGAGACTTTTCAGGGACTCTTTGGTACTGTTGGCTCAAAATTAGACACAAGCCTACCTTGTTCCCTCAAGCTGTCTATGTAATTCCTAACCTCGTGAGCTATCATCCGCTGCATGATTGTCACCAAGCAAGTCCCCTCTTCCGCGGTGCATTTTCCTTCGTGCGGTTTGTGTTCACTCTCGTCTTTTTCAGTCGCCTCTTCCTTCACTTTCTCAGGCTCAGTTAACAGTGTCAATCTCTCCCCAGGTGGAGATAGTGTTAGGAAAGTCTCTGGCCCTGCTAACCCCGAATACCCACTGTAACTATTGTGCTCCGGCGAAACACGCACGCAAGGACGTTTAATCGTCGAGTCAGATTCGGATGAGGCTGCCTCTGAGACGGAGACGTCAAGACTCGTACGCTTCACAACCGAATTTGATTCGGACGACAAGTCGGTGTGTCGACGACGTCGAAGCGTGGAATTCCAGTGATTTTTTATAGCATTGTCGGTACGTCCGGGTAAAAGGCGGGCAATGGTGGCCCACTTATTGCCGTGGAGTGCATGTGCCTCTAGTATGATAGCGTCTTCAGCCGGGCTAAAAGGACGGTGTTGGACCGTTGGGCTGAGCTGATTGCACCACCTAAGCCGGCAAGACTTGCCTGAGCGTCCCGGAATACCGGTGCTTATCAAGGACCAGTTACGGGGGCCATGTTGGTCGACCAGCTTAACCAGAGTAGCGTCTTCTTGTGGGCTCCATGATCCTTTAATGCGATCACCATCGTTAACATTGACACCCACCTTCATGGATCGTCTCTCTCTCTCTCTCTCTGCCAAAAGTTTGAAAGGAGAGAGAAAATGGTGAGGAGGGCCTGGTGGGTTTGTAAGGAGGTTTTCTTTAATAAAAGAGATGGTTGAGTTTCTAACCGTTTGATAGAGAGGGGTTGTTGGTATGAACCGTAAAACCGCTCCCTGACATAACGACTCTCTCTCTCTATGGTTACAACTTACAACAAGCGCGTTTGTTTTCGTTTCTTCTTCCTCTTTCCTTTTTCCCACTGATTCTTAATGGGGTTGGGAGAGAGGTGTAACATGAGTTAACTAATTTGTATATTAATAATATCTTATTCAAATTTTGAGAAGAAATGATAAATTAAATCATAGACTTTAATTATACAAAGAAGTAATGAGTGAGTTTCTTGAAATTTTGTGAGTAGTTAAGTGTTTATCTCAATCTGTTCCATCTATTTCATTGACTGATGCCACGAATGGTGGTGATTATCATATAATAGTAAATAGAGGACAATTTTTTTAAAACTGTGATTATGAAATGATAAAGTAAACATGAAACGGACATGTAAAGGCTGTCAGCTACTTCAGGTAAACCAAAGCTCTGTTCAATTGCAAGACAAAAACGATGGTAGGAAGTTAGGTCAAAGAGATAGGGTAGATGTAACAGCGTTAACGTAACGGAGAGAATCGAGAGATTGCAGTTAAACGTACAAACGTGAGCATGTGGTGCAGCTTTAACAGTCGTATGATGTCAAAGGGACTAGAACTAATCTTTCATTCGTTCGGTTAGGCATTTCTATTACGACTATCCATTTCAGAAAAAAAAAAAACCTAATATTTCACTTCAAATTTTATTCTTCATAAAACCTAAGAAAAATGACTTTATTTTTTAGTCATTTGGGTTGATTCATTTTTGAGTAACTCTCCATTGATTCACTTTTGAGTAACTCTTATATTAATCTAACATGAAGTGATATAACAGAGGATCAACTTTAGATACCTCAAAAAAATTCTTGTTAAAGCATTTTAATGCCGACATGCTTTTTCAAAGCTATAAATCCTACAAGGATTTGAAAAACCACGACTCAAATCCATGACATCATTATATTTAGAGAACTTAATCAACATGTCAACTCATATCATCATTCGTCTAGGGTTCATGTGTTATTTTGTAGAAGTAATTTTGTGGTCCATTTGAGAGTTTTATGCGAACAATTAGTTCTGAAAGCTTTTTCGTTTTGAATCTTTTTGCAATTTCAAACACTCGTTTTACAAGAAGTTTTTAATGAATACTAGAAAAATGTTTTCAAATGTATGTCATACTTTAGCGACTAGCACTTGTAATGGCCCAGCTCAAACCACTTCCCTCTTCTATTCCCTTTTCTGGTTCGAATACTATATTGGCATAATTCCACTCCCCTATGTAGTAATAGTACTAAGATCATAATTGCAGTATGTAAAATGAGAAATTCTCAGACCTTGAGATAGAGTTTAATGATATAAAGACTTTTTGAATTATTTTAAAGATATTAAGATTTTCTGTTTCTGTTGTTCTGCCAGATCCTGGCCGAAAATTTTTTTTTTACCAAACCATGATGTAGCAAGTATTGACCCCTCCCCAAAAGTCTGAAGCTGAAAGTTTCCCATGTAAAATTGACCTGCTCCACTCTTGCTATAAGAGTACCCCTCCTAAGATTTAAATAAAAAAAATTATTGCTCCACTCATGTTAAGATGTGCAGAATCAAGTGCCAAACCTCAGTAATTACTATTATAGAAAGTAAGGCAAAAACTCAAATAGATGTGATCAAACATATATGGTTAGAAACAAGCACATGGGAGCATCTAAGTAAATAAAGTATACTGAGTGAAAACATTGACCCAGACTACCTTTGTACATTTCATGCATCTCTTTAGCCAGAAACAAGAAATGGTTGTCCAAACCCTGTAAAATATGATCTTCCTGTGCGTAAAATCATGCCTTAAGAGTCTTAACATGGCTGCATCAAGGAGGTTTGGCAGCATTGAGAAGTGGAAACCCATTCCAATATGCCTCAGTACTCATTAAAATGGATCGCACCAACTTTCCACACAACGTAAGTAGTAGCGAACATCACCGTGCTAATAAAGACAAATGAAAAGACAATGACAAATAAATCAGCACCTCCTGGAAACTGAAATGTCAAGCCTTGTTTTGGCATCCCTCGCTTACTGTCATCAAGCATATTGGTCGGGGCTTCAGGAAGCCGCGACCTTTTCTTCCCGCGATCACTTTCTCTTAGAGCATCCAGTACATTGCTACCCATGTCTGATTTGGAAGCCTTTGATTCTGTGTAACGGCTAAGAACCCGAGCTGCCCTTAGTCTTTCTCGTGCTGTTAGTGGGGATTTTTTTGATGTAGAATGCAAGTTCGAAGATGATGTTTGCCCCAGCTTCTGATCAGAGGACGCTGTAGATCCATTGGTGAACTCAGAGGTTTGAGAACAAGACTCATTATTCACTCCCGGTTGAAATGAACTATTATCTGCTGAGCCATCCAATGATGGTGGATTGACAGCTAATGACTTAGTATCCGAAAGTGATCTTTCAGCAGTTTCAGATTTCTTTTCACTAACATCTGAGCCTAGCTGATTCCCACCTCCAACTGAAAGACACAATCCCAGTCTTTTCTCCTTGACAAATCTTCTTGACCCAGATGTGCCAAATAAGGATGTAAATTGGATGAGTCTCGGTATTGAAGGTCCAACAGAATATCTTGATACATTTTCGTGATTGACTTGCAACTTCTGATGTAGAAACACTTGAGTAAATAATCAAAAGAAAAGAGAGTCACCAAGATATACTTGATCATACTAACCCATGTTCTTACCAGAAAGGTGAAACTTATACATAGAATACTGCATTAACTTCAAGTATAAACAAGCAAAATAACCAAAGCTTGAGGAAGAAAATAAAATTCAGTTGTGAAGGGAAAAAAATCATAATGCTGGTCGGTCACGGGTTCTGTAAGCTCTATAGCATGCATGTTTGGAATGTTTCCAAGTATATGTCAACTGAACTTAAGATTAGTAAGAAGCTAATTCTACAAATAAATAGAACACAATTAGTTACAGGTTACTATTAAAGATTTTAAGCAGAGTAGGGTACCTATGATGGGCAAAGATATTGTTTATGCAGGAAAATTGTGAATTACTACACTATATGATATTGATGGCTTGAGGAAAACAGGACCCTAATATAGGACTAGGTGAGAATTCAATGTCTCCTTGGAATCTCATCATTCAGCTTAGTAGTTAGTAGAGTGCTGTTCAGAACACAAACATCTAGCGGAGCAAAATGATTTCGACAAATATTCATTTGTACCACTGATTTTTTGATAGCTCAGATATGATGAGAATGCATGAAGCTTAGTAGCAGTAATTAGCTTCGAATTTGCTAACATTATCTCTAGTAATTCACTTCCAGAACAACGTTGAACACTCTGCAGAGACTTGCTTATTTGTACCTCACCAAAAATTTCAATTACTATACAAAAATTGGGACATTCAGTAGAATTGGAACATAATGCAATGACGAATAGCTGCATTTATATGAAGGAATTTTAATGCGAACTTCAGATCAAGAACCAGAAGGGATTCCTGACTTCGTAAGTTGTCTTATTAAAAAAATTGAGGTAATTCTACCAATCATTTAGCTAATTTGAGCATATTTTTATTCAGCTCTCAACTCCGTCCAATTTCCACCTTGTTCCAAAACTACAAACCAGATATTATGAAAGGAAAATTCAAATTTCATGTGGTGGAAATTCACCGTCTGTCATGGAAAAATCCAAACAAAAACTAAAAGGCATGAAACTACAAGTCTGACAAAAAAAATTGCTACCAGCTGCCAATCGAAACGATAATAAGAACACACGCGCGCGCGCGCGCGCGCACACACACAGACACACACAGAGAGAGAGAGAGAGAGAGAGAGAGAGAGAGAGAGAGAGAGAGAGAGAGAGCAACGTCATGTAAATGATAGACAAGCAGCAGAGGATTACCCTTGAGTTGAAGCTAATGACTGAGTTTAGAGATACAGCCATCCTTCAATTGTCTAAGGTCCGACCATGAGAGAGAGAGAGAGATGGAGTTCACTACGTTGCAGTGCTGTGGCGAGAGATGGATGGAGAACAGCAGATGGAACGAGGGGATCAGAACGAACTTAGCCTCACATTTCATTTTAGATTTTACCGAGAGTAAGGCACTCTTGTTTTGGGCCTCTTTCTTGGGCTTATTCCTCTATAGAGCTCTCACATCCTTCACTAAAAGGCTAAAAAAGGCTAAAACGAGGTCAGGTTTACAAAAAATAACGGAGTAATAAGCTAAAAGCACAGGTAGCAGAGGCCAGAATTATTATATATATCATGACTCTGTCGTGCAAAAATGAGATATACATTTGAAACGGGTGCCTGAATTATTATATATATCATGAGCGATACAGAAATGGATCCAATAATTTTTGTCTTTATCCAAGAAAATATATTTCTAGTTTGCATGATCCAATCATTAATCCTGAAAATTTTTACAAGAAAATTAAGTAAGTCGCTCATTTAATGAAATAATTTTACTCGAATATAAGATGAATCCTCCTAGATGGGTAGAAGAAATAAATATAATTTTGAATGTTTTACTTATATACATAGTAACAAATATTCAAGTTGGATTAGTTGATTATTTTTCAGTCATTCATTGAATGATAAATCACTACAAGTGGTAGAGATACAGTCATTCATTGAATGATAAATCACTACAAGTGGTAGAGATACACGATTTAAATAACCACTATATGAAAATGTTCAATTAGGCAAATAGAACACTATATGAAAATAAAGGAAAAAATGACATAAAAAGTTATAATTTACACAAATGCTCGAATTTTATAACGGTCCATCTTTAAAACCTAAAAAATATTATAAATAGACAAGATTTCCCTCACTGATAAGGGACATTATTCGTGTTATTCGTATAATAACCCCAGCGAAAAAAATTATTCGCGTAACAACCCCAACGCAAAATGTTATATAGTTTATAGATATTTACTCTATGGTGTATAATAATATATTTATTATATTGTGTTATGTATATTTACCATAATATATATTTAGTATATTTTTATATACTATCAGTATATCTATAGTATATTTTTATGTACTATTAATATATTTTTATATATCATTGGATACCATACCCCTTCCCACACCCAAGTACCACCACTTCTTCTTCATCCCTCTCATTCGAAAACCAGAAATAGAGGAAGGAAGATAATTGTTACAGAGAAAAAGGAAGGAAGATCGATATACTTGATTTTAATTGTTGATCAATTCTGAATAAACTGCTACAAAGAATGAAGACAGATTCACCAATTCGTCCAAAGAAAAACAAAAATCAATTCCTATAAACTGCTACAATCTTGCCGAGTATATAACCATAATCAATCTAGAAACAAACCTGCTATCGGTGTTAAAGATTTTTCAAAAATAAGGAATGGAGATGAAGATGAAATACTAAAAACAAGAAAATCTGCAACAATGGCGCTGGAGCCGTGGAAGAGAGAATAGGTGCAGGAACGAGCTGTGAAAAAGCATAAAAAATAAATAAAACATAAAAGAGATAATTAGTTATATAATAAGGGCAAATAAGTAAATTATCATACAAAATCATAACTAACTAAAAGTGAATGTTATAAATATTATTATCCATCATTATATCATAGCATTCTCAAGTGTTAACAAATAAAGCAATCTTAACTTTTTGGACATCTATTTTAGATATTGAGATAACAACTTCTTAGTCAACCCCCTTGAACAATGGAAGTAAACATGTTAATAACAAAACCTTCTTTAATGTCTAAGGGAAGAGTTACATAAGCAATATGTTGATTTTCTTCTCAGCAACAAGCTCGATAGAATAGCATCGTCCTTTGTAACGATCAAGACTAATAAACTTATTGGTCCACACAATTGTCTATATACTAGTAGAAGATTCAGCAATTACAACGACACATGTTTCCTCATGTGAAACTTGAGGACTTATTCGAAATGTTGCCAAAATATCACCAGAGTTTTATTTTGTCGTTTTCCCTTTTTTATTGTCATAGAAAGTTTTGGCTTGTTCATTCCATTATAAATGCTACTCATAAAAACAGCGTGTTCGTCGTTTTCTTTGTTTGATCATTCACTCTGTTACTTTAATTTCAAAGGTACCTACAACTATATGTAAAACATTTACATATTTTCTGCTGCTAATTGACCATATAGAGGAATATTAAAAGTAGAGGTCGCTCTATGATACCAAGAAAGAAAGGACCATATTACAATTCGAATTAAATTCTCCTTACAAATAATCAACTTTTACAATATTCTACAGATATTACGGTCAATATTATTTATTTTTTATCAAAGTTACATTATAAATTTTAAATAGAATACTGAAATTTAACTCGAACTCACGATCTCTAAGATATGAGTGTAAAATTTAATCAACTGAATCAACCCAACTTGACGCGATACTACTTAGTAAGAGAGAAATAAAATTGATACTAAACAATCCCCAACCTCTACGAAATAAAATTAATACGGGAATTCAGTCCTTCGTACTTAATCTCTTTTCGCTCATTTTTGTTTTTGTTCTCATTTCTTTCCCCAGTTTTCCATATCCCTACCATGCTCGTGGCAAGGAAGTAATTGGAAGAAAAATCAGTAGGATTTTTTTTTCTAAATGAAAGCATGCAATCAACGTTTAGAGCTAGCACCTTTTTCTACCTCTACAGATATTGTGTACCGCTCTTTCAGAAAGGTGGAGAATGGAACAGCTTAAGCAACAATAGTAGAACGGAGTACCATAAAACAATCTGAAAATATCGCTCAAGAAAAGCTGTTAAATTTCCATACTGAAATCACATAATTATCTAAACACGTTTAAGTAACTACAATGAAATTTAAACTCAACTTCGAATGAATGGCCAAATCCTAAACATTCCAAGACGTATAATCCGAATTCCGTGGGCAGACAACCAAAACAGGATCTGGATTAAAAATGTCAGAGGAAAAGGACGTAAATCGCAAAACATGAAGCAGGCAGTGGGGTGATTGGAAAAGGAGTCTTCCCTATTAAAATTGGCTAATTCCGGAACTGCAAAAGAAAAGAATAATACAACACAGAAAGTTCTCAAGCTTGCCCTCTTCCAGAAGCCAAAAATGCCCGTGCTACAAAAAGAATATTACAAAGCATATATCCACACACCTATTACACAAAAAAAATTATTTAAACTAGACTTTCAACCCCATCAGAGAAAAAGGAAGAAGAATAAATGACAGTAGCAGGTCCCCACGAATCGAGAATAATTTCTGTAACGGCAAGATTATCCTTCTTACTAGGGAACAAGTAATTAATTGATAACTCTAACTCCATTCTGGCCAATGTACTAGTAGCTGCTACCCATAGGTGGCATGCCGAAAGGTGGCATAGGAGGCATCCCTAATCCTCCCATAGGTGGTGGTGGGGCGAAACCTCCTCCCATTGTTGGTCCTCCCATACCCGGCATTGGTGGTGCAGGCAAAGCAAGAGGCAGCAATTGAGCATACATGTTCTGCAATGCAAAACACATTATTTATACATTTGACTTAGAAACGAGAAAAAGTTTCAATATTCCAATGTAATTACTAATATCATATTTCAACTTCAAATTGGGGGGGGGGGGGGGGGGGGGGNGGTTGATAGAATGTGGATTCCATGTAGTGGGTAAAGGAATAGAGGTTCAGGTATGGAATAAGATTGATTCTTTTTCCAAGCTACACATCTTAGTCAGGCAATTATAGGAATAGGCAACACATGGAAGCTCCTTACATATCCATGGTTAATAATAATATGTCAACCAAGTATATCACCATGAAGTAACCAAAATTATTTAACAAACAAAGTAACCAAGATCATGGGGTCAAACTGCTCTTAGAAGATCAAAAACTAATTTTTCAACCAAACATGTAGATTCTAATCCTGTAAAGCTACAAGATGGACTCCTTATGTAGATTTTAATGGAAATCTTTGTTTTTTATAAAAAAAATCCGGCAAAGCTACAAGATGGACAAGTTGTACGCTTTGTTTGAAGAAAGGTAAAGAATTGTCATCCGTTGGTTCCATTAGAATATGAAGGTTATAGATTAAAGAACAAATTTTAATACTTTATCAATTTCCTCCAATTTTTATCTTTCCTGCTACCTTTTCCCTCTCCTTTTTTGTCATTTCCTATTATAATAGCAGAAAACATAGCCTTAGTGAAATGGTGGAGGTGTCAAAGGATTACCTGTTGTGCTATCACATCCTTCTCTTCCTGCTCTTTAGCCTTGACCTCTTTGAGAGCCTCAATCTTATCCTTCACGAGTTCATCAACTTTTCCTGTGTACTCACGGATAAACTGAAAATTGATAGAGAAAGGTGTAAGAATCTAATCGATGAACAACCATAATTCTATGTGAACCCATGTTGCACCAATACAATCTCTTTAATTGCCAACCATTGACGACTCCTGGATTTAGAACATATATCCTAGAATAATCAATATATATGAAAGAAAATGGGCAATCACCTGCAAGAGATATGGGAAGGCGAAGTCAATCATGTTGTTTATCCAAGCAAGTTCAAGAGCAATGTCTGGCCGAATTAAATCGTAGCAGACAAAGAGACAAGATGCAAAACACTCCTTCTTTTTCTGCACAAAATAAGATACACGTGTTAAATTAAAATTGTTCAGATACATGTAATTACCAAAATGAGATCAAGCCAATAAAACCAGCAAAAATACAACATTGACCATGAATAATGTGGTTAAGCCAATTTAAACAAGTACTGGACACCGCATAGAGGAAATTATTTGACCATACTTTTTTTCTTTATCTGAGTTACACCTCTCATTACATGGTGAGGGTCACAAGTGGAAGAAGACATGGAGCAACCATTGATTCAGACCACATCCAAGTCATTATGAATAAACATATCACTGAGGCATTGGTTCTATCTCAATAAGTAAGAGCAGCTTAAATTAGATCCAGAAAAACATCAAATCAAACTAAACTCATTACAAAGAAACAGATGAAGCATTTTATTAAGTTGAAAGGCAACTGTTTGATGTCATTCAAAGAGCAACCATCGTCTCTGCAGTGTGCAGTCTGATAGATATCCATTCAATTTCATAAATATCATAAGACTTTTAAAATAAGGAGGTACCTGTTCAATGAAATAAACTAGCAGCTCCTCTGCAAGTTCACGGTCACCAGATTGTGAAGCAGTTTCCATGGCATCTTTGTAAAGGTTATCCTTCTTTGATAATGCAATGGATTGCTTCCACCTTCCTGCCTTTTTGTAAATATATGCAGCGACACGTCGCATTTCAAGCAGCTCGTGCTTCTCAATCTGCCCAAGAACAAATAAATTAAGATTGTGCAACCAGACAAATCAACGGGCAAGAGAAAACTGTACAAAACCTTACCTTTTGTGCAAGGCCTATTTGATCAAAGTTGTCGTGTAGATCAATTGATTCACGCAGTCGGTCATAATCCTCCTCTTCAACATATATCTCGTTCAAAGCCTCATTTACAGCAGACACATTGTTGCTCTGAACTGCAACCATGTATGGCTTCACAAGATGCAGGTAACCAGCCTACATCCAATTTCTAGAGTTAAGAGACTTTGATAGATGACATACTCTAACCCAAACTTAAATCTATGTTTCCATAATAGTAACAAATCCACAGAGGTAGTTACCTTGCGCATAATGTCAACAACACGTGTATGGTCCACCCGGAGGGCAAGAACATTGAGAAGATCATTAATGAGATCCGGGTGTTCTTGCAAGTAGAAGTGCACAGCCTTATAGTACAACTCCACGTTAGCAACTTTTACCGCTACATCTTTGAACTGCATGTGATCCCATGCTTCAGGGGAGTGGTTCATGATCGTTGTTGCAGCATTATCAAACTCATCATACTGAATGTACAAATAGGTAAGTTCCTTCCAATGCTGTTGTTCATCACAAGCACGTATAAGCTTGGGAATATTAAGCCGGGTGGAGAAGAGTTTGATATGTTCCATAAGCTTCTCAGGACGGTATCTAGCATATAAAACCCCCAATTCAGTGAAGATACCCATATGAGCTCGTTCAAGCCCTAAACCACTCTCCATGAGAGATATCAACTCGTTAAAGCACCCTCTATTTTGATAATATTCGCTGACCTCCTCTAAGTCATCCACCTATAGAATTCAGAATAATAAATGATGTTATACACAGCTAAATAAGCAGAAAATAAAAGTTATAGAGAACCAAATAGATGACATAGAAGCTTCATCATTAGTGAACTTCGAAACTTATTATCAGGCTTGCAAGGTTACATACCTTAAGAATGGTAGAAAGTGTTCCACATTCTCAGTGATAAAGATATGCAATACAAACCTAAATAATTCCTAAAAAGAAAATATGTACCTGAACGATAATGTTAAGCCCACATATTTGAGCCAACCGAAACTCTTCAGCATCCACACAAGCAAAACAAACTTCCTTCCATGTCTTAGCACTGTTTGCTTTTCGTGCTGCATCAACGGCACCTTGGAACTGTTTCAGCTTTACAAGTGTGATGGCCAACTTGGCCCAATTAGAAATAAAGGTAAATATTATTTTTGCAGCTTCATACAATGCTTCATCATATAAGCGATCGCCAACATTTTGGAGATTAGCCACATTTGGCATGAGAATAAACTCTTCAATCTCAGCCAATCGATCAATTTTTGCATAAGCATAAATCAGCTCGCTGTCAACCTTGGGCTCCTTCGCTTTCTGTCTAACCATCAACAGGTACTTCACCAAGTCATGGTACACATCTGCGTCCTCAGCAGCACGAATAACATCGAGAAATTGAGTTGCATCATCCGCACGAATAAATGACTCAATTGCATCACTAACAAGCCCTTCCCTGAGTTGCGCCTTGGCCACCTGGCTCCAAACAGCATCTTCTTCAACACGGAATGCAAATTCCACAGCTCGTTCAATGCTTCGAATATGATCCAGTAAGACATTGACAGCTTGAACATTCAGGTTGAACTTCTTGAAAATCGCAAAGGCCTCTTCATACAATTGTGCCTCCACAGCCACTTCACCAACAGCAGGTCCATCAAAGTTATCCAGTCTGTTAATGTAATCCATAACTCTTGATGGATCTGCTTTAATTGCTGTCAAGATCAACAGGTTTTGCAGGTTGAAGTTCCCACTGAATGCAGAGTTTTGAAGAACAATCTTTTCAAGAAGCTCAATCAATTCATGTGGCAGATCAGCTGTCATGAACGCCTTAACAGCTGCAGAAACTTGCTCTGGGCTCTTGCTTTCAGGCAGAGCAGTAGATACCACTTGATCAATGAGCTGCCTTCTGAATTCATTATCCGGATTAAGAACTTTATCCCAAAGATCAGCATCCATCCTTTCGACCACATATCTGTAATAAAGGGACAATGCATAATTAAACTCATTGATTAAAAATGATTTACTTAGAGTGAGTTTTGGAGTTATTTGCTTGGAAGCACTTTAACGCCATTGAAATATACTATTAAAGATCACATTTGTTTGTCAAATGTTGTTGTTGCTTGGTATATATATGATTCAAAAGACATTCAAGTGTTTCATACAAAAAAAGGATATGAGGCCATTTTTAACTAACATATAATCATTTTAAGATATAGAAGTGTTTCTCATCCACAAGCACTCCCAAACACACCATTAATCCACGATAAACGAATTTAGAATTAAAAAAGGAATATTACAAACCTCGCTTGCAGCTTAAACAAGGAATTTTTATTTGTTACATTAATAAGTTCATCATCGCATTGCCCACGTCGGTAGGCCACAACTGCGAGTGTGGGGTCGCGTTTTTCACAATATTTACCCACGACACGGGAATCATAGTAGGGGTTTGTTGTGAGGAAATGCTCTGGATTATTATTGCTATCAATAATAATTTTACCCAGAGCATTATGAACATGTACATCTTGGCTCCCCTCACTCACCAAATGCTCCAAGAACTGAGTGAGTATACGAAGTCGATTCCTATATTCCACAAACAAATTATTAGGAAATTTACATTGAACAGCAAGATCAAGAATAGACTGACTAATACACTACCTCTTCTCACATTCCTCTACAAGGGGCTCCACTGGGAGCAACGAACGGACAGAGAGAATTAAGCCTTTGATAAAATCTTCGGGACACTCATCATCTAGAAGCTGTCCTACAACTAAAGGAGCATTTCCTGGGTTTACCTACCAAAAGAGAGATAATAATATTGAGGTTAAATCATTTTTTTCACATTATGAAGGATTAAGACGGGTCAAAATGTCAAAAGCTAACCTAAATACCATACCTTTTGAACATAACCTTCAATATATCGAAGCATGTTGTTCGTGTACAAAAAGTGGGTAAGATCTGGAACAAATCCAAAGCGGTCACAAACATTAATCAGAGGACGTGCATCTGGAAGTTTGGCTTCCATTAAAAAGTTCTTTGTTTTCTCAGCGTCATAGAAATTTGATTCTCTAGTCACGCGTTCAACCTCCTTGATTTGTCCTGTTTTAGCAGCTGCCTCAATGTACTTGAAATGAATGTCAGGATCCTCACTGTCCACACACATAACAAATTATCAACATAAGCGGAAATGCAACATCAATTTTCTTAATCATCAAGGAAAATCCTTATATTACCTGGAGCTCAAATATGACCCAAGGAAAAAGTACAAACCCTCGTATGATTTAAATTGCTCAAAAAGTTTTATGCATGCATCAACACCCAACTGTTCACAATATTCCTTTGCAACCTGCACATACAGATTAGTAAGCATCTTTATAGCAAATACTTCAAATTTTCCCTCTATAAGTGATAATAGTTACCTGAACAATTATCTGAAGATTGCCTCTAAGATTAACCAACAGAAGGTCCTTCATACACTCCAAAGCCCATTCCCGAGATAGAGTACCAAAAAACTCTACAAGGGACTGCAAAGAACCACATAGCAGTATATAATTCACGTACTCTCATAGTGTACCAAGAGATACCATGTATATAACTACACAAACCTGTGGCTCAATAGCATGAGTGTTGACAATGACACGCTTAATATCTGGCAACTCTGTATAATGCTGCACCAAGGGTGAAAATATTATTTAATCTATGAAATATTTCCTACTCATGCAGATAGTAGATATTAGTAGATAATAAAGAATGCACGAAAGAATCTCACTTGCAAAGCTCGCACATAAAGACCAGCTTTTTCACCAAGTTGGGCGATACGAGGACGATCATAGTGGCTGAACATACCATTGGCTAATATAGCATCAGCGACATTTGGAAAAGTTACCAAATTGATCTCCAAGACCTATGCCAACGATAATCGTTCACAATCAGAAACGTACAAATATGCAGACACAGATAGAGCTTATAAAGAGTAGAAAACAACCTTAGTTTGAAGGTAAGCATGTTCAGGAAGATTTGGTTTCAAAACATCCAACAGAAAAGCAGTTGCCTCACGGATCAAATTCCTCTGCAAAGCAGAAAAGAAAGAAACCCAAAATTAGAGCAATATCATTCATTGTTTTTATATTCTGCATGATAGTCACATCAATTTGAATTCTCTTCTTTGGAGGGTGGAATAAGCAGCATAGTCGTATCTCAACTATTCTGATGAGCACAAAAACAATAGGTCATAAACCTGAAGAAAAAGATCTGTAATCGTATTGTAATCAACAGGACAACCTCCCTCCATTTGCGACATCATCAATGCAAAATTAACAGCTCCCTGTAGTCCAAAATTAAAGTGAGAGGAGGCCAGTAGCTTTGCACCCCCGTGTTCGGATAAAATGAAACTGTTATAGATAATTATGTATAACACAAGTTCTTAGATTTAGAGGGACATACCTGAGGATCTGTCCGAAGAATGGTTTGCAAAAGGAACAGGTAGTCAGGTGTATACCCAACCTATGGCAAGAAAGGCCAAATGAATATTGTCAGACCTTGTCTCTTGACATAATCAATATCTATAACATAATCTACTATATATAAGAGGGGCGTGATGGGAGAAACTTTTGATTGACTAATATACCCTTACATTTATTCTTTTGTTTTGATTTAGACATAAAAGTGATAAAATAGTAATTCATTAGGAGATAAAATTAGAAATCTACAATTATAACTTTTGTGCTTTTCATAAGTCTTACTCACCAAAATATTTCTAATTAAGTTAATTATGCTAGAAGAACATCCTCTATACATTTTTAGTTCGATTTTTTTAGTATATTATTTTTTCAATCTCTATGTGATAAATGAAATAAAAACATGTTTTATTCTTTTATTGATTGATTGAAGTTTTCTAATATATATCTTAACGACGAAATAACTTAGTTTTTTCTCATGCCGAAAAATAAATTTTTGAATTAGAAACGATAAAATAATAAAAAGTTTGCTCAAGAGATACATCATTTGTAGAAATAAGAAAAAAAGAAAATTAACAATTAATAGACTCAAAGGGCAATTTTGAAATCGTAAAATAAGGAGGGGACAAAATGGTCTAAAAATGATTCTCATTCTAATCCCACTTTTAATATATTAAGATCATATATTTAGAATTTTTATTATTCCAAAACACATATTTCATGGCTTTACGTTAAAATTGGATATATATAAACTAACCTAATTGAATAAATAAATGTACAAAACAAATGCAATGAATCATCATGTGCATTGCACATGATAGGTGACTAGTATATACAAAGAAGCAATTGGTTACTTTATATAGGGATCAAAATGAATGTAATGGATCATCATGTGCACAGCACATGATAGGTGACTAGTATATATAATGACAGGAAGGATAACTAGCAAACGCCAGAAGTATATATGTACTAAGAAAGATCTTCACACCAAAAGCATCATATTGGACAACATTGGAATCAATACATGAAGCATGACATTCACCTGCTTTGAGTAGATAAGAATCTTGTCAAACTCTCTTCGCTCAGCAAAAGCTGCGACAACCTTTGGAGTTGCTCTGGCTTTAATATATATTTTCAAGGCAAGGTCATTATCCACAGTCTACACAGAAAGGAATATTATCTATATCAACCAAAGTATGTCATTTCAAATTAGGCATCTTAGCCAAGTAAACAATCAATGCATTATAAAAAAATGAAGTATCGGGAAACAGCAGGAAAATGGATACATATCAATCTAAAATTGTATGACAGACCTTCACAAGATCTCCTAGTTCCTCACTGCAGTCCAGCTTATCCTCAGCTAACCAGTTTTCCAAAAGATTCTTCTTGTTCTGGTTCACAACAAGACGCGATAATTCCAGTGATTCAAAAGCATTGAGTTTTCCCCTTGTTAATAGGGTTCCAAAGTACTGCAACAGGGGTGGCGTTTGCCCAGCTTGCACAGGTACACTCTGACATTGACACAGAGAGAGAGAGTCTATATATCAATACAACAAACGTAGACAAAGTAGAATATCAAATAAAATTTTATTTGATAAATAACAAAATTTTATTCTGACCACGTAAACAAGAAAAAAAACTGTGTATGAGGCGGAATAAACAATGAGAACCTGAAATTTGGCGACTGTGTCTGGTGTACGGAGAATTCCCTGTGGAGACTCAGCAGCAAGCTCGGCAGCTTCTTTGTACTTTGTTTGGGCAAAAAGTTCTTGGAAACGCTGGACAACCTGAAAACACAAAAGGATTTGCAACATAATTCTTATAGAAGATATCAGTAATCTTTTGACAAATCAATCGACAGAGAATCAAAATATGAAATGCGAAACATTATTTTCTAATTTGGTTTACAAATAAATATATTTTATTATTTTTTTTAATCGACAAATAATATATGAGAAATAATCAAAATATAAAAAACATATCACGTGCACCGCACATGTAACTTAACTTTAATATATTAAAAGTGAAATGAGAATGAGAATCATTTTTAAACAACTTTGCCCACTCATTATTTTACAATTCCAAAATAACCATTTGAGTCCATTAATTGTGCATTATTATTAGTCAATTTCTATTTTTTATTTCTCTCATAATTGTGGTGTATATCTTTACGAGTCTTTTTACTTACTTTCTTCTTCTTAATTTGAATTTAATTTTGTAGACCGGATAATATTTTAAGTTACTTCGTTTGTCAATAAATATATTAGGATAATTCAATCATTTAAAAAAATACATGTTCTTAGTTTATTTGTCACAAAAGATTAAAAAAATAATATACTAAAAATATGAAACTAAAGTGAGCGTATGTTTTTACAACATAAATAACTTATTTTGAGAAATTTTAGTGAGTAAGATTTATAAAAATCAAAATATTATTTTCTAATTTGTTTTACAAATAAATATATTTTTTTAATTTTTTTAATCGATAAATAATATATGAGAAATGATCAAAATATAAAAAACATACACATCACGTGCACCGCACGTGCACCGCACGTGTAACTTAACTTTAATATATTAAAAGTGAGATGCGAATGAGAATCATTTTTAGACAACTTTGTCCACTCATTATCTTACAATTCCCAAATCACCATTTGAGTCCATTAATTGTGCATTATTATTAGTCAATTTTTCTTTTTTATTTTTCTCATATTTGTGATGTGTATCTCTTTATGAGTCTTTTTACTTACTTTCTTCTTCTTAATTTGAATTTTATTTTGTAGACTAGATAATATTTTAAGTTACTTCGTTCGTTAATAAATATATTAAGAAAATTCAATCATTTAAAAAAAATACATGTTCTTAGTTTATTTGTCACAAAAGATTAAAAAAGTAATATACTAAAAAACTGTGATATGTACGTTTTTTATATTTTGATTATTTCTCATATATTATTTGTCTATTAAAAAATTAAGTTTTGTAACATAAATAACTTATTTTGAGAAATGTTAGTGAGTAAGATTTATAAAAATCAAAATATTATTTTCTAATTTGTTTTACAAATAAATATATTTTATTAATTTTTTAATAGACAAATAATATATGAGAAATAATCAAAATATAAAAAACGTACATATCACGTGCACCGCACGTGTAACATGACTAGTTAAATCAAACGGGCCAAGACAATCAATCATATATACACGTAATACCGAAGTTTGATCTGTCAACTCTTCAATTAGATAGATCTGGACTAAAGAATCCAACTCATCACTTAATATATTTGTTCTAGTTCATGTTGTAAATATTTCACAAACTCCTATTCCATGTTGACGAATCCAATCCTTCTAACTACTATGATGAAGAGCTACAATTATGCTAGCACAAGCAAAACTCAGTAGGGATGACTTGATCGTCTAAAATGTCATCAATTAACTCTCATTTAAGCACATTTCAAAATTATCTAGTTAATGGCAACAAACATCAGCTTACCAGATTTTCAGCACCAGGAAGATTTCCTCTTTTGGCAAGACTGACAGCTAGCTCTAAATTGTTCAACTGTAATGAACAAACAATAGTTGACAACAAATTACTCAGAAGAAATATTCTATCATTTAAGTCTATGGCTTAAAATATGAGCAAGATTCTTTTTAACATACTTGGCCACTGACAAAGGGAACAATGGTTTGTTCATTTACAGTAGCCAATAACACTTGGCCTCGCCTGTTAATTGCATAAAATCCCCCCGCTGTTGAAGCCTCTGCTGTCAGAAATATAGGATCTGGACTAATCCTATTTCTGTATACTGCAGCAGCTGTCTCCAAGTCATAGACGAATAGTAGCCCAAGTTTGGTGATCACATAAATCAAATTGTACTTGTGCGATATCTGCAATTAAAATTTGCAATAGAAAAATTATACAGAATATTAGTAGGATGAATGATAGATGAGACAACTATTTACCTGCATCGAAACTGGGAAGTCATCTGCAAAATCAGGTGGAAAGAAAAGATCTGCTTGTTTCTTTGTAAAAGATGGCTTCCCTGGGAATAAATGGAAAATTTTGGAAAATAAAAATTAGTGAGAGAAGTATGTCTCGTATAAAATATAAAAAGAAAACAAGAAAAATATGCCGTCACACTTCAAATCTAGGATTTCCTTACGTCACTACAACCCCTTTTTACAAGTTAAACCACTACTGCCCGTTAACCTTCCCACTAGGTCCAGGGCTCCTAACCCATCACCCCCTAGGTTCAAGTACTATTCAATCAGCCTCAAATATTAATCTCTGTAACAACCTACTTTCAACGAAAGAAATATATGTAATAAGGTCACACACAGAAAGTGGAAAATATTTCAGTTTCTAAGAGCACTCTGGTTTCACATGTTCACATCCATCTGAATTAATAACCGCACAAATCAATAGATTAATAAATTTTAAACTGCTGTTTTTCCTTTCCCATTAAATTGGTTCAGTTCTAACCTAGAGGAAAACATATAAATCAACAGACTAATAAATTTTTAAATGCTTCATACAAAGAGATTATTAATCCATTTAATTCAGAAAAAAAGATGCATTTTTATTTGAATATTGTAGCAAATACCATTTTGTAACACAATGTGGCCTGGAGGACACCAGATCAGCATGTATAAAATATTTGCGTGATGCCTCAGAAAAATTTTATGAGTAAAGTTTTGTATTAGGAGGAAAAAAACAGAAGGCCATACAAGAGACATTACAAAAAATCAAGGGGAAAGAACCAAGAATAAAAAAATTTGGTATCAATCGAAGGATCTAAAGAATAGATCCATACTTTAAACAAAAGAATGAAACAAGAAACAACTTTTTCCAAAATATTAGAAGACCATCGAAATCCCTTAAATTCCTTTCTATCCAAATTGTTCAGGCACAAAGGGATGATCCTCCAGATAATTTCTCCACAGTCCCCCTACTTGCAGAGACCAAACAACAAAGAGCTTCCTAAACAACAAAGATAAAGTAACCTAGCTTACCTGACTGGGCACCAAGCTCAATGACGTGCAATTTTGATGTTATCTGTCCAGCATTGAGGGATTTTGTTGCAAAAGAAATAAGAGTAGAAGGATTCTCATTTCCTGGAACCTGTTCAACAAAAAAGAATTCAACATCATTTTGATACACAAATATTGTGAACCAATCAGATCAATTACAGAAAACCAGTTTCAAAAACAAGTACAGATAACCCTCTCACTTTAAATTGGGAAAATGCGGCAGCATGTGCTTCAAGAGCTTGACTTCGCTGCTGTTCCACAGAGAAAAGTTGCATGTTCCCTTTTACCAGTTGTGGCCTCTAGATATAAGAAATAATAGGATAAGGAAAGATCAGAAAACTTACTATATAATCAACTCTGCATAAATGAGAAAAAGTAAATTTTCCATTGGACTAAAACCTAACAAATCATGATTTTGAAAGACCTAAAACTAGATAAGTAACAACAAACAATGCCCAATTGGAAAGTTATACATAGGCAGTAAATAGAATAGATTATTGGTAGTTTTAATAACTCGCATCTGTTAGACTCAAAATGTAATTGAGACTCTAAGCCTCCCCGAAATTTGGAAGTGCTTCACAAGCCATACATTAGGTTTCTCGGTTGACCCCGCGAAAACTATTACAGCATAATGCAGAGCCAGGGTTAAAATGACAGCATACCTCAGGTGATCCCGGGGCAATTCCAATCAGTACCAGCCACTTCTCAGTAGGGTCACATCGATAGTTTATTATCTGATTGTTCATCAAATTGGCTGTTCTCTCAAACATCTTTACAGGTTCCGAATCGCCTAAATGTTGACAGATGTAATTAATTATAACATAATGCAAGTATGCAAGAAAATGAGGTAAGAAGTGTCACTAACCCTCAATTGACCAGTGATATACTGAGGATTGTGTGACCAGACCCAACATCTTGGGTGTAATCCACTTCCAGAACACAACCTGATTGAAATTCAGTTGTTTAGACATGTATTTCAAATCACAGAGAAACCACATACGCCATAAGTGTACCTAAGTGTACGTGTTGAAAATTAAAATTCTGACCTGCTCAGGCATTAGATGCGATTTCATTTTGGCCTTCATCTCAATGTTGAATATTTGTAAGTGATCCTGAGTAGTTCCTTGAACTTGGGCTTCAGGAGACACCCGAGTTCATAGGAAAAATATAAAATAACATCAAAACCACCACAGAGACAAATCCATTTGCAACATAATTTGAACTTTGCACCTCCCCACCCCCACCCCCGAAAAAATAAAAAAGAAGCTTGTAAGAGACAGCTAGGGAGTTTCGCAACTACACCAGCGTCCTATCACTCGTATTCCTGCTTTTATAATTGAAAATAGTCAAAACTTGCTTTTAAGAGCAACTTTAGTGCTCCTACCATGCAGAGAAAGACAAAAGTTAAGATAAGATGATGAGTCAAAATTTTGGGGGGCCAAATATTTCAGGCATGTCAATCAAAAAGCTCCATGCCTATTATAGTAGGCATGTTGATCCCACCCCCTTGCCTTGCCCACTTACAACTGTTTATCCCAACTATCCCGGCCCATAATGTTTTGCAACTATTTTTCCCAGTAAAAGGTGATGTGTAAAAGTTAGTCAACATTGAGTTTCAAATTCAAATTCTGTCTTACAGAAAGTTGGAAACAAGAATTATGGATTTTTTACTCAAGCAGAAAAGAAAAAACTCGATAATTAGTCTACATAAACAAATTAAATTTAACAATCCGCTAAAGGTGAACTTTTAATATCGTGAAGTGCAATAGCAATAGCAAGACAAGTAATTGTAACAAGAATAAAAGGGTAATGCTATTCATTTTAACTTCTAATAGAAAATTCAGACTCACACAAATGTAAGATCTTACCCTACCTTTTAAAGCAAGTATTCTTGAATTTGGATTCATAAGTGCCGAGTCTGCGGTAATCGGCCTCCTCAATGGCTGCATTGGCATACTCATATCGATAATAACCACACTATTTTGTGGTGAAGTCTCACGAACACATATGTACTTTTCTGATTCCATTGTAACGTGCGTGAATGTGATGAATTGCGGATTGATCCCAACGCTTGGCAGCTGAAATCCATCAGATCAAATCATCCAATCAGCTGAACTCACGCTCATAACCATTTTAGCAGAGAAATACAATACGCTGCAAATTCTACTCTCAACACATAATTTCTAAGTTGAATCAGCAAATAGAAATGAAATAAAAACTTAAGTGCACAGATCTGAACAAAAAGCCAGAAGATCTGAGCCAAATCGAGCATAGTTATATCCCTATTGTGACACCCCTAACCATGATTAATCGGTATTCTATACTACACCAGATCGATTAAATGACCAGATGGTTCGAGCTGAAAAATAAATCAGAATTCAAAATTGAACTTGGCACACATCGAATAGAAACAGAAAGTGAGGTGGAGCTGACCGTCAAGGCTTCTCTCATGGTGATCGGAGCATTAGCAGCCGCCATGGTGGCTTCGATCGATGGCACGAAATCGAAGACTCAGATCTTGAAAGTCACCTGAAAGAAACAAAGAAGATTGATGACGGAAGCTTTAGCGTATGATTCGAACTTCTGCGAGATCTGGAGCAGCGACGAAACCTCTGGACCCTCAAGAACGAGAGGGAATAGAGAGAGAGATCTGCAGCGAGACAGTAAGGGAGAGAGAGGATGGTGGAGGGAATATATATGTGTAAAAGTTCTCTCTTTTTTTTCCAAGTGAAAATGAATATCTAAATGGACGGAAATTATATTTTCTGAAATAACAAATAGTGAATGGGAAAGAAAAACAAAAACTAAACATATGAAAGAAAAACAGAAAAAAGAAAAAAAATGGTCGTGGAAATATAAATCAAGAGAAGACGTGATAGAGTGTTTCTGTTGTGCGCTGCGCTGTGCTTGCATCGGGTATTGTTTGATCGGGCCGACCGACTTTATTTATTGACCGGACTGCTAGTAAATGAAAGATTGCTTGCTGAATTCTATAAATTTGAAGTTTTTTTTTGTACATGATAAATTATAAATTTCACTATGACATTTTTCTTTTCATTCATACTATGACAAGCCGGACTAACTAATTATTATAGTCCATCAAAAGGTTATTTTAGTAGTTACATATTTAGATATGTTCATAAGCATGGACAAAATTATGTATGTGTCAGTAATTGGATTGCATTTGTAACGACTGACAAAGCTCGAGTACGCAACTTTCATATTAACATGACGGTGTCATGACTAAACTACAATCTTGATAAAATGAGTGATGTATCCTAAAATTTTGATTGTCACCCCTCGCTTTTTCTCTCATTATATTATGTGGTGCATATTATGTAATTTAACAAAAATTGATGAAAGTATCAACTAGTTCCATAATAAATTCAGATTGTATGATATTGTTAATCATACTATAGTTATATTTAATCCTAAAATGAAAATTGAATTAAATAACAACCAAGATAATAAAATTGAATATGATTCATTGTTTTTTTTCATAGACTATTTTGTTTATTGAAAATTTGCTTTGAAATCTTGTTAGATAATTTCAAGATGAAAAAAGCGCCCAGTTATAATTTGACATACAAAACCAGTTTTGAATGTTTTGCAATCACAACACATCACAGTTTTATTGCTAATTAGTCATTGTAATTTTTAAATTTTTAGTTATCTTGCATAAAGTCTGCTAGTTTTAATGTTTATATGCACGCTATTCATGCGGGCACATTGTTGATAGTATGTGTTATGAGTATTTTCGGGCTACTAATGACGCGGCACCACGTGGCATGCCACGGTAGATGTCTTTGCTCTACTTAAGGAAGAGGAACGGGAGAGCTGAGCATCTAAAAGGGAAAAAAGTTGACCTGACCAGGTCGACCTCCAATGGAGCTCGGGCGACACCAACCAGAATAAACAAAAAGTCCCCCAGAGGAGGAGCTCAATTAACTATCACTACAAGAAAAATGGCTTATGGCGGCGGTTGTAGTAATCGCCGCAAAAAATGCGGTAAAAGTTTTAGCAGCTTTTTTAAAAACCGTCACTAAATAGTATACTTTAAGGTGGCAGTTTCTTCAAAAACGTCGCTAAATAGTGTATTTTAGACGGCAGTTTCTTCAAAACTGTCGCTGAATAGTGTACTTTAAAAACCGCCGCTAATTAGCAGTTTTACGGTGGCAGTTATGCCAACCGCCGATAAAAAAATCTGCAAAACTTTTGGCGGTGATTTTAAAAAGCTGCCGCCAAATGTTTTAAGTTTAGCGGCGGTTTGAAAACATTTGGCGGCGGTTGCAAAACCGCCACTAAATAACCTTTAAATCTCTAATTTTTCCTTTCGCTTAAACCCGCGTGATCTCCCTCTCTCACCTCTACAACAGGCGACATGAACCTCCACATCCAGCTTCTCCACCGCGAGCTCCAGGTACATACTCGATTCTCGCCTCTCTTTCTCTCTATAATCTCCCTCTGTCTCTCTCTGCAACAAGCTTTTCCATCTGTACATACTGGAAATCTTATTGCTTCTGATATAAATTATGTTATTGTCTTACATCCTGAGCAACCTGCTTCACATGAATCTATGGTTGATTTGCATTCTGCAGTGGACATTGTATCTAATACTCTTTAATATGGTTTAGGTTTATATGATACTTTGTATAATTCTTCTGATATATGCATACTAGTAGAGATATGTAACTCATCACCATGAGTTTGATGTTGAACTATCAACAAATGGCACAAACATAGAAGGATTAGCATAGGTATTATTTGATGACTGTGATTTTGATTGGGATGAAGAGGAAGTGAGTAAGGTATTTTGATAAATAGAGTGATTGAATTATGATGATATTGGTAATGTTCCACATGCGGATAAAATGTTAGCTGATGTGCTTGTACCACTAGACATTAACTAAGTAGAAAAGTTAGTATTGGAAAAGAACATGACTGTTGATTAGTAGAACGAGAGGAAGAATATGATGATTGAGAACATAAATAATAAAATAGGAACTCAAACTCATTTAAAGAAACATTATATGATGATTACTATATCACAAAATGATATAATTGGTTGTGTGATATTGAAAGTTTAGTGATTGATATGGGTGAGGAAAACATGAGCAACGGAATGCTTTTAATAACAAAAATTTTTATCTATGACAGTAAGGAATTTCATATGGTGATTTATAATCAAGTATGGGTGTGAGCAGTCTGTTATGAGTCAAATAATGATGTCAAGACTCTTGCTAGTACTTTAGAGGTAGTTGTCATTGAGATTGCACCAATCCCCCCATTTACAAATTTTAATACCAAATTTTCAAAGAAAATAAAAGTAAGATCATACTCACATATACCACCTTGTGTGTATACTCTTTGCACTATGAAAAGTTGTTAATATTAATTCATTATACCTAGCTATGTTATCTAAAATTCTCAACATGTTGATTGATGCTTTTGGTTCATTTATGCCAAAGTTAGAATGTGGTTAGTTTGTTTATCGTAACCTAATTATGAATGTAGTTAATTGTTTATTGTAATTTTTCTAATTTTTAGTTTATTTAATTTAATAGTCAAATAGTTAGAATATGGGTAGCTAATTTGTTTAGTTAATTGTTTATTGTAATTTTCCTAATTTATTAGTTTATTTAATTCTTGTATTGATTGCAACTTGTTTGTCTCTGTTCCATACCTCATTTGTGACTGTGATTTCATTGTGAGATTGATTTTCATTGTATTGAACTATCTATTATAATGTGTTCAGATTGATTTTAATATGGATAAAAGTTGGATCGAAAAATCTTGAGTTAGTCAAGATTACCTTAATGGAGTTGAGGAGTTTCTTAATTTGCTTTTGAGAGAGTTTCTGTAAAAGGTAAGATTTTGTGTCCATGTAAATGTTATGTGAATAAGCTGAGAATGAATAGGGACAGTGTGCATGGACACTTGGCGTGTAATGGGTTTTGCATTGGTTATACACGTCGGTTTTTCCATGGTAATCTATATTGCAAAATTCAAATGGAGAAGATATTAATGTGAGAAATGTGAACCATACATCTGTGTATGAAGCTTGTGATGACAATACGCATGACTTATTGCGTGATGCATTCAGAGTTGTGCATAATGAGAGAGGAACAAATGATTTGGAAATAGAACCAACTGCTAATAATATGAATGAGCAACTAAATGATGCTCAACACGTAGAGGTGAATGATTTCTCTGACTTAGTTAGAGATAGTAATGAACATTTATATCTAGGATGCAAAAGTTTTTCAAAACTCTCATTTATTGTGCATCTTTACCACCTCAAGTGTCTTCAAGGATTGAGTAATGAGGCATTATCGGGGTTGCTTGAGTTATTGCGTAAAGCTGGATGGGTGTTGCCAAAAAAAATTATGAAGCTGCAAAGATTATAAAAAAGTTGGGTCTCGGGTATGAAAAGATACATGCTTGTCCAAATGACTACATATTATATTGGAAAGACAAAAAAACAAGAACAATCATGTTCTACTTGTGGTACTTCATGGTGGATAACCAATGAGGGTGAGAGTACATCTCAATCTCAAGGAAAAAGGAAGAAGAAACCAAAAGCTGCAAAAGTGATGCGTTACTTTCCTCTAAAGGAATGTTACAGAGATTATACATTTCGTCTAAAACTGCTGACGATATGAAATGACATCATGTACAACATACTAAAGATAGTGTTTTAAGACATCGTGCTAATTCGACTGCTTGAAAATTATTTGACTCTAGACATAATGAATTCTCATCTGAACCACGTAATGTCAGACTTGATTTGGCTAGTGATGGTTTCAACCTATTTGGAGCAATGGGTATTAGTTATAGCATGTGGCATGTTCTTTTGATTCCATATAATTTGTCTCATTGGATGTGCATGAAATAAACATCATTGATTCTCTCTACTCTTATCCCTTCGGCCTAAAATTCTTGGTAATAATATTGACGTGTATTTACAACCTTTGATAGAAGAATTGAAAGAATTATAGGAAGCAGGTGTCAATACATATGATGCATCAAGGAAATAAGTTTTAAGATGCGTGCAGAATTGTTGTGGACGATTAGTGACTTTTCAGGACTAGATAATCTGTCTGGGTGGAGTACATTCATGTTTTGCTTGCCCTCATTGTAATTATGTCACAGATTATCAACGCTTGAAATATAGTAAAAAATTGTGTTTCATGGGCCATAGAAGGTTTTTAGAGCCTGGCCATAGGTCTCGTCGTGATAGTAAAAATTTTACCGGCACAATTGAGAATAGATTGGCTCCTATTTCTCTTACGAGGTCAAATGTTTTACAACAAGTCCAAGGCCTTAATCATTTTTGGGAAAAGTAAAGAATCTGGTCGAAAACGAAGATTTGGCGATGATAATGTGCAATATTAGAAGAAGAGAAGTATATTTTTTCAACTACCTTATTGGGGGTTTAATCTTATACGTCATAATCTTGATATAATGCACATTGAAAAAATGTATGTGATAACATACTAGGGACAATTCTTAACGATCCACAGAAAGGTAAAGATAATTATAAGGTCCACTTAGACCTTCAACATATGGGTATAATGAGTCAACTTCATCCAATGACTCAAGGTGATACCACTTACTTACCTTCTGCTTTGTTTTCAATGATGAATGATGAAAAATACATATTCTTTAATGTACTGAAGAGTATCCGAGTTCCTGATGGATATGCATCAAACATTTCTCATTGCATCGTGTTACTATTTGAATTAGGTATGTCTTTATTTGATAGTGTTAATATTTAATTTTGATAAGCTATGTCTATCTTTGATAATGTTATTATATATTTTATTGTGCAAGTATAACCATCATGGTCCGTGGTAGACGTTTGCGCATAACTGAGGACGAGTCTGTTGGTGATCAAGATCCACCATGCAACGCTCCCACTGAATTAGCACATATAACATTTATTTTATATTTCATACAAACTATTGTTCTTATTCATATAATGTTTGACATACAAAATAATGTTTTATACGTAGGTGAATCCTCCTCCTTTAGGCGAAATGTTCGTGGTCGGACACGATTAGCTGATATATGGAATCAACCTGAAGGGAAGAAAGTGAAAGTTGAATTCAACACAGCAGGACAACTGACCAAGGATCAATCATCTATATTTGCTTAAGTTTGAACTTATATAGTTTTGTGTTTAGAATTTGTGAATGTTTCAATTGATTGATTCTAAATCTTTAAATAGTTGTGAATGTTTGAATTTTTGAACGTTTAAAATGCAAGAATTTGTGAATATTTGAATTGATGAACTCTGAACTGTTGAAATTTTTGTATTGATAGATTCTGAAATCTGTGATATAGAATGTTTCCTAAAATAGGTATTTTTGAAAACTATGGGATGTTTAAAAAACATAAAAATTCTGGTCAAAATTTTAATTTATAGCTGCGGTTTTTGAGGCTATAGAGGCGGTTCAAAACCGCAGGAAAGTATTTTTTATTATGTTTCAAGGGATTTTATAGCGGTTTGAATAACCGCTAAAAAATATTTAACGGCGGTTTAAAACCGCCGGTAGTTAGAAACAACCATCAGATAAACCCAGAAATTTTCTCCAATTTCTGGGAATTTGGCGGCGGTTTTACCGCCGTTAAATTAAAATCGCTGCGAAAGAGAAATAAAACCGCCGGCACAGACCCCCATTTTTTCGGCGGTCCTCCGGCGGTTTTAACAACCGCCGGAAAAAAACTTTGATGTGGAGGCTTTTGAACCGCCATAAAACTTTGTGGCGACGGTTAAAAACCGCCGCAAAAGACAACCAAAACCACCGCTAATAACACTTTTGTTGTTGTGCATGTGTTGTGCATCATCATTATTCGCTGAAAGTAGCGTTCCACATGGCGTTTCTCCATTTACGACAGGCGTCGGTCGACTTAAGTCACCGAAATGAAACATCGAGTCAGCCACTAAACGGTCGCATCCATCACGTCCCGCATGATTAAAGGTAAATTGACATTAAATGCACGTCCCTTCACGTTGGCTCGATGGATAAATGCGCTAAATACAACCCCCAACTCGTCATATAAAAAAAGAGTCGTCATCTCACCCGAAACTTACTCGACACGCATCCCTCTCCCAGTGCCTGGTATAAATACTCCATCTACAGGTGTTGTAAGGTACGTAACTCTCTCGCTTCTAACTTTTTTATTTTATTGTTTTTCTATAAGAAGTAATTGTGTTCTTTATTTTTATTTTATCTTCTTTCAAGATCGTACCAGTCTCTCTGCTTCTTTTTCTCAATGTAATTGATGTTTGGTTTTGTTTCTCAATAAAATTGATGTTGTAAACATCAAGAATGACGTGTCAAGATTTACAAGTGACACACAAAGAGAGAATCAGGTGGCGCATATATGACACGATATGACTGATGTAGGATAATAGTAAATATATTTGTAAGGGACGCCGCTCAAATATAAAGGCGATGTACCCAATTATTGCGTTTGTAAGGGCCTCCCCTGGACTCATAAAGGTGGTGAGCCCATTGTTGAGATTATACCTTAAGTGTTGTGACCCCCCTGCAGCTTAGTGACAAATGATCGAAGGTAATTCCTTGTCTAGGAATAATCTGAGGGTTGTGGCCTGGTAGGATTAGGATAAGGTTATGTTGTACCAAGAGAGGAAAACCTTATTGAAGGGTATGACCTCCTGAGGCACATTGGATGTGCCCCATTCTGATGGAGAATGATCAAAGGGCGTGATATGCTTTGTCGGGAAACCCCCATTGTGCCGCCTTCAGGGAGCCTGAGGGTGGGCCCACTAGTGCACTCACCGTCTGAGGAGCCCAATGGCGGATGTGGGTCCTTTTACCACCGTCGGAAGCCCCACGACGGGTGGTGTTCCGTCGTCGGGCTGATAGCATGCGTCATGTGGTGTTCAGCCGCTAGGGAGGTCACCGGCGACGGGTGGTGTTCCACTGTCAGAATGGTCTCTGGCAGCGGGTGGTGGTTCGCCTCCAGGGAGGTCGGCGGCGGCATGTGGTGCTCCGTCGAGGTAGCCCGACGGAGGGTGCATGGTGCCATCGTCGTTGGGGAAACCTAAAGGCGGGTGGCATGTTCGAGACCCCTTCGAGTTAAGTGTTATGCACAGTTCAAGCCTCCCATTTGTGAGTTGGTTGTGCAACTGCTCGGCGCCATGGAGCCATAACTAGTTGCAGGCATAAAGTATGGTCACGTTTTATGAATGTGGCATCGTTTTAAGAGCATGGTCACGTTTTAGGCGTGATCACATTTTAGACATGGTCATAACATGATTTATGTGTCACTACTGAGGACGTATACGTGGTCCCCACTTGACCCCATCTATATAAAGGGTCATCAGTGTCATCATGAGTATCATAAATTTTCACATATCTCAAGGCTAAACATTAGAGAATATTTCATACTTAGGGTTCTCACCAACTTAGAGTAGTAAAGGCATTTCTTACCGTCTCGTGGTCACCCTAAGGTGTTTGTCCTTCACCCTCCCAATCACACATCTCCCAAATTTCCAGGCTTAGTTTTCATAAATCAGGTCACTCAAATCACACATCACCCTAAAACCCCTAAATAGATACTTGGTTATTAGAATTCAGATTTGGAAAGAGATTCATAATGAGATTTATGAATGAAAGCCACATAGTTCATCATTTAGATCACCCTATAAAAGGACAACTCATCACATCACGTTTTGAATCAAATAAAAAAACCAAAAGATTTATTGTTTCCTTCCAAAAACTAAATTTTTTATTTAGAACTCGGAACAAAAAAGAGCAAATGTGTCAATTCTATTAAATGCTATCTTTAAAATATTAAAAGTTGGATGAGAAGAAGAATAATTTTTAGACCATTTTGTCCACTCTTTATTTTATAATTTTAAATTTACCATTGAGTCTATTAATGGTGCATCGTTAATTGTTGACTTTCTTCTTCTTTTATTTCTCAAAATGATGTATATATTGAGCAAACTTTTTTATTATTTCTTATTTGAATTTTGTAAATACAAAGGTGTCAAGTGGGTGAGAGCAAGAGTGGTCTAATCCTAGCTCATGACCGAAACAACGCCTGAGAACGTCAGGGAGAACGTCGGGAGGTCAAGGGGGAGCACTCTAGACACTCAAGGGTGGTGACAAATGTTTGCTCTCTCTAGAAGTGAGAGTTTCTCACTCTATAAATGAGAGTTTCTCTCTCTAAAGTGGGAGCTTCTCTCTCTAAAGTTTCAATCCTCCTCAAATGAAATAGGAGTCCTACTTTTATAGGTGAACAAAAGGAGGGGGGAAATTGCAACTAATCCCTTGATTATTTGTAAGTCTGCCAATCGAATCGTGCCACCTAAGCTGACTAATCATCCTTATGTGAGTAAGATGAGGATTACACATGAACCAATCGGGTGGTGTCGTGGGTATTTGTATAGTGACCACAAACTAGGGAGTACATGTCTAGTCGGTGGGGCGTGACGGCGGTGTTCACCCAACGCCTCCTCTCAAGGGTTCTCTAAAACCAACCCCTCCCCAAGGTGGGAGGGTAGCACATCCTCAATGTCTAGAGTAGTCATACAGAGGAGGTATGTCCCCCTTCCAGTACAACGTAGGCACGCCCCTAATTCTACCAGTCCAAAACCTCCCAAATGTTCCTAGAAAACCATATTCCCCCCAAGTCTTTTGTCACTTGACTTAGTGGTTTGTGATGCGATGACTCATTGCAATAGCGGAGGGATGCGTCTTGTCTGAAGTACGTCATTTTTATCTTCGAGTTACATTACGAAGGGTAATCCAGACACCTCCATGGTACACCCATGAGGGTGACAATAATGGTGCTACCATAGGGGTGACACCCCATGGGGCTGTCATGGGGATGACCCACACAGGTACCTCAGTGGCGGCACCCCAAGTGGTGCACCTTAGTGGCGGTCCCCAAGGGGTGCACCTCAACGGTGACACTCCATGGTGCGCCTCAACGATGGTACTTCATGGTGTATCCTTGATGGAAATATTCTCGATACGCCGTAAGAGTTACACTTCGCGGGTAGTCAACGTTGAGGTCGTCAACCCTCATTTACATTTAGTAGCATGTGCAAGCACGATGCAGAGTAATCAGGCTTGTACACAATTTCTTCAATGTAGTAATTAGTCGCATTACCAAGTCTCTGATCCCTTGCATCGGTTTCGTTACGTGGTGAATGCGGGATGCATCGATCCGTCATTCCCAACGTGCCTCCCTTGTGTGGTGTAGGCATCTCCATGATACATGAGGTCAAATTTATAAAGATAAATTTTTGTGGGGAAATTTTTTGAAAAATTTCAACTTTTGGTTTTTTTGGAGTCCCCACTTCCTTCTCCCCCTTTTTGAAAAGAGAAATCAAGTCGAGTGGCGGCATGAGGGGGTGAGGTCGAGCGCGATCGAGCTCACTTGTGGGGAGTCTAGTGGCAGGATGAGTGTTACACGAGACATGGAAAATTTTGTCTCTATTAGACATGCCTCCGTTGAGCATGCCTTCGTTGAGCAAGCCTTCACTATAATATTTTTGTAGTATGCTTCCCCCTTTTGGGAAAATTTCAAAAATTTAGCTTCCCCCTGTGTCGGGGGGTGCTAGAGTGCCTCCGTCAGGGAATGCGCGGGAGCCTCTGCCAAAGAGTGCAAGGGAGCCTGCGCTAGAGAGTGCACGGGAGCCTCCATCAGGGAGTGCACGAGAACATTAGCCAGGGAGTGCGCGAGAGCATCAGCTAGGGAGTGCACTGGAGCATCCACAATAGAGTGCGTAAGAGCATCCGCCAAGGAGTGCGCGCGAGTATCAACAACGGAGTGCGCGGGAGCATATGCCAAGGAGTGCGCGGGAGCATATGCCAAGGAGTGCGCGGGAGCATATACCAAGGAGTGCGTGGGAGCATCTACAACAGAGTGCGTGGGAGTATCTGCAATAGACTGCGCGGGAGCATCCTTCAGGGAGTGCGCACGAGCATCCGCCAATGAGTGCGTGAGAGCATCCACCGCCAAGGAGTGCGCGGGAGCACTTGCAACAAAGTGCGCAGGAGCATCCTCCACAGAGTGCGCACAAGCATCCACCAAGGAGTTTGTGGGAGCATCCACCAGGGAGTTCTTAGGAGCATCCGCCGCCAACGAAGTGCGTGTATGCCTACGCCGAGGAGTACGTGTATGCCTACGTCGAGGAGTGCGTGGATGCCTACACTGAGGAGTGCGTGTACGCATCTCACCGAGGAGTGTGTGTATGCATATCACCGAGCGCGTCGTCAATTATAGATGTTCTCAAATAGAGGCGTGAAAGCCTATACGTCTCACCAAGCATAACGCCTATCATGGGTGTTCTTAAGTATAGGAATGAAAGTCTATGCATCTTACCAAGCATGACGTTTATCATGGGTGTTCTCAAGTAGAGGCGTTAAAGCCTATGTATCTCACCAAGTATGATGTTTATCATGGGTGTTCTCAAATCAAGGCATTGGAGCCTATGCATTTCACTAGGCGTGAACTTTATCAGGGGTATTTTCAAGTAGTGGCGTGAAAGCCTATGCAATTCACCAAGCACGGCGTTGATCGTGGGTGTTTTCAAGTAAAGGTGTGAAAGCCTATGCATCTCACCAAGCATGACCTCTATTATGTGCGTTCTCAAGTAGATGCGCGAAAGCCTATGCATCTCATCAATCATGGCATCAATCATGAGTGTTCTCAAGTGGATGCGTGAAAGCTTATGCATCTCACCAAGCATCACATTTATCATGAGTATTCTCAAGTAGAGGCATGAAAGCCTATGCATCTCGCTAAGCATGATGTTTATCATGGGTGTTTTCAAGTAAAGACTTGAAAGCCTATACGTCTCACCAAGCATGACCTTTATCATGGGTGTTCTCAAGTAGTGGCGTGAAAGCCTATGCAATTCACAAAGCATAACGTTTATTATGGGTGTTTTCAAGTAAAGGCATGAAAGACTATGCATCTCACCAAACATGACCTTTATCATGGGTATTCTCAAGTAGCGGCGTGAAAGCCTATGCATCTCACCAAGTATGACATCTATCGTGGGTGTTCTCAATTAGAGGAGTGAAAACCTATACGTCTCACCAAGAATAACATCTATCGTGGGTGTTCTTAAGTAGAGGCATGAAAGTCTATGCATCTCACCGAGTATGACGTCTATTATTGGTGTTCTCAAGTAGAGGCCTTAAAGACTATGCATCTCACCGAGCATAACATTTATCATGTGTGTTTTCAAATCAAGGCGTTAGAGCCTATGCGTTTCACCAGGCGTGACCTTTTATCACAGGTATTTTCAAGTAGTGGCGTGAAAGCCTATGCAATTCACCAAGCATGACGTTTATCATGGGCGTTCTCAAATCAAGGCACTAGAGCCTATGCGTTTCACCAGGTGTGACCTTTATCATGGGTATTTTCAAGTAGTGGCGTGAAAGCCTATGCAATTCACCACACATGACGTTTATCATGGTTGTTTTCAAGTAAAGGCGATAAAACCTATGCATCTCACCAAGCACAACATTTATCATGGATGTTCTCAAGTAAAGACGTGGAAGCCTATGCATCTCACCAAGCATGACATCTATTATGGGTGTTCTCAAGTAGAGGCGTGAAAGCCTATGCATCTCACCAAACATGACGTTTATCATGAGCGTTCTTAAGTAGAGGCGTGAAAGCCTATACATCTCATGAAGCATGATGTTTATCATGGGTGTTTTCAAGTAAAGACGTGAAAGCGTATGCGTCTCACCAAGCATGGCATTTATCATGGGTGTTCTCAAGTAGAGGCGTGAAGGCCTGTGCATCTCACCAAGCATGACGTTTTTAATGAGTGTTCTCAAGTAGAGTCGTGAAAGCCTATGCATCTCACCAAACATGATGTTCGTCATGGGTGTTTTCAAGTAAAGGCGTGAAAGCATATGCGTCTCACCAAGCATGACCTTTATCATGGGTGTTCTCAAGTAGTGCGTGAAAGCCTATGCAATTCACTACGCATGACGTTTATCATGAGTGTTTTCAAGTAAAGGCGTAAAAGCCTATGCATCTTACCAAGCATGAATCCATCATGGGTGTTCTCAAGTAGAGCAGTGAAATCCTATGGGTCTCACCAAGCATAACGTCTATCATGTGTGTTTTTAATTAAAGGCGTGAAAGGGGTGTCACGTGGCGACTCCCTTGTGGAGTCGCCCAATGTAGATACAAAAGGTGTCACGCGAGTGAGTGCAGGAGTGGTCTAGTCCTAGCTCGTGACCGGAACAACGCTCGAGAACATCAGGGAGAACGCCAGGAGGTAAAGGGGGAGCACTCTAGACACTAAAGGGTGGTGACAAATGCTTGCTCTCTCTAGAAGTTGGAGTTTATCACTCTAAAAATGGGAACTTCTCTCTCTAAAATTCCAATCCTCCTCAAATGAAGGAGGAGTACTCCTTTTATAGGTGAACAAAATGAGGGGGACCATTGTAACTAATCCCTTGATTAGTTGTAAGTTCACCAATTGAATCGCACCACCTAAGCTGGCTGATCATGCTTAGGTGAGTAAGAGGAGGATTACATATGAGCCAATCGGGTGGTGCCACGTGGGTCTTTGTATAGTGACCATGATCTCAGGGAGAACATGTCTAGTCGGTGGGGGATAATGGCGGTGTTCACCCAATGCCTCCTCTTAAGGGTTATCTCAAACCAACTCCTCCCCAAGGTGAGAGGGTAGCACACCCCTCAATGTCTAGAGTGGTCGTACCGAGGAGGTATGTCCCATGTCCAGTACAACGTAGCCTCGCCCCTAATCCTACCAGTCCAAACCCCCAAGTCTTTGTCACTTGACTTGGTGGTTTGTGATGTGATGACTCATTGCAATAGCGGAGTGATGCGTCTTGTCTGAAGTACGTCATTTTTGTCTTCGAGTTACATTACGAAGGGTAATCGAGACACCTCCATGGTACATCCATGAGGGTGACATTAATAGTGCTACCATAGAGGTGACACCCCATGGTGCTGCCATGGGGACGACCCACACGGGTACCTTAGTGGCGGCACCCTGAGGTGTGCATCTCAGTGGCGGCACCTCGAGGTGTGCACCTCAGTGGCGGCACCCATGGGGTGCACTCTCAGCAGTGACACTCCATGGTGCGTCTCAGCGGTGGTACTTCATGGTGCATCCTTGGTGGAGATACTCTTGATACTTTGTAAGAGTTGCACTTCGCGGGTAGTCAACGTTGTCACAATTGTAGCACTTGCATTGGAACTTTGGTTTTTAGGTCCTAGCTTGTTTGGACACTTTCCTTTTTGTTGGTCTTCTTGGCTTTAAACATTGACTATGTTCTACAACATTAGCCTTTGCTGCAGCAACAAGGTTTGCACCTCTTCTTTCAGATAGCCTATTAACTTCTTCGATTCGAAGTCGAGTAATATCCTCGATGCTCATTCCTTTCGTTTGTGTTTAAAGTAATTTTTGAAATCCTTCCATCCAGGAGGTAATTTTTCAATAATACAAATAACTTGAAATGATTCACTCAGCATTGAACCTCGTGTAAGATAATTTGAAGTTTTTACACTTGACTTATTACCGTTTTGGAATCCCCTATTTTAAACTCTAAAAAATGGATAACGATAAATTTCTTAACGCCTGCATCCTCAGTCTTATACTTTCGTTCAAGAAATTCCCATAGCTCCTTTGTTGTTTTCTTGTTAGAATAAACATTATATAAAGAATCAACAAGACCATTCATTATGTAATTTCTACATAAATAATCAGATTGTTTCCAAGTATCAATAACACTGATCGTTTGAAAATTGTGCTCATCATTATTGAGCTTAGGAGCTTCTTCAGCCAAACATTTTGCCAGATTCAGTGTTGTCAAATAGAATAACATATTTTGTTGCCACCTTTTAAAATTCAGACCGTTAAATTTTTCAGGTTTCTCTCCATGAGAAATAGGTATAGGAATTGGTGCCATACGGGCTACAGGAGTCACAACAGGGTTCTGCACACCCAATTTTTATCATCTGAGTCCCGACAGTAGGGTTCAACCCTTAGTTTTCACTAGCATGGTTCACTGCAACAATATTATTGGTTTCAATTATCATATTGCCTCATCTGAATTATAAACCAGAAGTGTATCAACACTTTAAAAATTATGCTAATTTTTCTAATATTTTCTAAAATAAACTAAATAACATTTTTACAGATAACTGTTAAGGCGAACTGGTGGGTTCTTAGACCCAATCCATGATCAACCCTCTCAACAATATTCAGCTCCCAGGTAATTGGAGAGACGAGTCGAATTAAATTCTAATTTCCTAGACATAACTTCTTTATATAATTACTTCCAGTTTTGAAATTTCGGAGAATATTTAAAAATAAAAATTTTAGGTTGAAAAAACCCAAATTAATTTCTAAAATAATTTTTGGACAATTTTTGAAAACCAAATTAATTTCCAAAAATTAATCCTATAATGCAATAACTTTATAGAATTATTGTTTTAAGATTGTTGAAAATAGTGTATTGCATTATAAGATTAAATGAAAATAATAATAATACAACAATTCTCTAAATATGTTGGTTACGAGAGGTAAATAATCTAATTACATAGAGTAATGAAAATAGTAGTAATGAAATGTAAATAGAATATTTACCAATATTAAAACAATACGAACAAAGTAACGAAATAATAAGAAATCAAACCGAGTCATGTTTACACAGCTTTCTTAAAATAGTTACGCCCATTTCTTGTGTTACTAAGGTTGATAACGCTGTCAGTTTTCCAAGATAAAACAGTTTGCGGCAATTGAAGAGCACCCAACTTCACCCCCTTGATCGAATTGACTTGTCAGAATTCTACCACCAGAGTAGCGACGCAAGACTTGAACTAGAAAACAAAACCGTCGACGAAATCGGAAATAAACCAAACCAAGAAAACTTGAAGAAAAATAAGAATAACGTGGAGAACAAATATTAAGAGTAAAAAAGAGTTTGAAAGCTTCTTTGGTGTGTAAAATGAGGAGGGGAATACCTCCTTTTATATTACTCATAAGAAATGTGTGTAATAAAGGATATTTAGCCCATTAAAAGGCCATTTATCAAAAAAAATATACAAAACGTTTTTGATTCAATTTATAAAAATAAAAAATATTTTGGACCTTAATTTTACAATAATATTTCATATTCCATGACCTTTAGGCTTCCTATGAGGAGGAAAAATAAATCTGGAGCAAAACACAACTCGTTGGCCCATTTAGAAGTGGTTCATATAAAGAGAGCATCTAGCCTTATCAAGTTACTAGAGGTGTTCAAAGCCAAACCGAATCGGCCGAACTGAACCGAACCGAAAAAGGGTCAGTTCGATCGATTATTTATGTGTGTTTAGCTTAGTTCAGTTCGGTTTAGAATTTTGGTGGTTTTCGAACCGAACCGAAATATTAAAATTATATTTTTTTTTATATATAATTTCTTATAAAATCAAACCGAAGTAAAACATATAATTTTATATTTATTTTTTCAATAATATCATTTAAAATATTTTAATTAATAATATCGAACCGAATAACCGAACCGAATCACACGGTTCGATTCAGTTCAGTTCAATTTTTTGTTAAAAAATTGACCGAATCGAACCATGAACACCCCTACAAGTACCACCATTGATACCAGCATCTCAATACATATCACTCTAACATTTTCTCCCTTTTCAATGTGAGATTTCTACAATTACCTCTTATTTTTCTATTCTCATTTAACTCATTTTAGGAGATAATTTCTTATTCATCCCAAAGCCAATTTTGATAAATTAATAATTGATTTTGATGTATTCGCGGAGGAGAACTCAAATATCTAAAGATCTTACACTTTTACATAATGGGTCTACGAAAATAATGTATAAAACACCCAATTTTTCAACACAAATTGCAAAGTAAAAAAGGAATGGTGTGAATGGTTTAGAAATGACCTAAATGAAAAGATTAATTCTTGACCAATTGAACAGGTGGTGTTACTATCACTCATAGATTAATTTAGAAAATCATTATAATGAATGATGACACATCACTTGATCAACTAAACTTTCCAACACAGATTGCAAAGTAAAAAAAGAATGGTGTGAGTGGTTTAGAAATGACCTAAATGAAAAGATTAATTCGAGACCAATTAAGTTACAGACAAAGTTTAGTTGATCAAGTGATGTATCTTTTATTCATATGTCGATGTTTCATCATTCATTATAATGATTTTCTAAGTTAATCTATGAGTGATAGTAACATCACCTGCTAAATTGAAATTTTATCTGTAGCTAAGTTCATCTAAAAATACTAGAAAAAAATAACGTTCGACGGTGACATGTGAAGCATCACCAACGTCAATAGCGACAGCGTAATCGTTATGTCTGAAGATAAATGAAATATTCTCAATGCGTTTCGCTACTATGCTATTCCACCTAGGGGTGTTCACGGTTTAGTTCGGTAAGTTTTTGATGAAAAAGCCGAACCGAGCTGAATTGAGCCGTTAATGCTAAAAGAATCGAACCGAACCTCGGTTCGATTCTTCGGTTCGATATTATTAATTAAAAATAAATTTTTAAATAAGTTTTAAATGATATTAGTGAAAAAAATATAAATTTAATGCTTCGGTTCAGTTCAAAACCAACCAAAATCCAAACCGAAACGAAACTTCGGCTCTCTCATTTTCCTGAACCGAACCGAACACATATAAAGAACCGACCAAACCGATCATTTCCGGTTCTGTTCGGATTCAGGACAATTTTAAACACCCCTAATTCCACCACAGCATGAATGAAACCTTCAATCTTATTTGAGTATTTGAAAAAAAACTCAATTCCAAGAAAGAAAATTGGAAAAACAGACAGTATTTATTCAATTACCCGCGCACAGCTTACACACATTCAACTCCTTACCCTCAAAATATAAATAAAATATTATATTTTAAGACATGTGTCAATAAAACTATAATCAGTGAATGCTAAAATCTCAACGCTCTCGAAGTACTGAAAATTTTCTCATAACATTGCAATGTGCTGTGTCTACATGGAAAAAGAGTTGAGCACTGCCTCAATAATGAACTAATCAATACTACTCAACTTGTTAACTTCTACCGATCTACGCATCTCATCACATAAAAATACAAATACAAAGATATGAGAATTCATAGTAATATTTAAAAAAAGAATTTTTTTTCCGAACGTTGTTATTGAAGTATGAGGAGGAATGTTAATTCGAGCAGTCTTAGCACTCTCTTCTTACTAATTACATCAAAACTTCAGCAGACAGAAACTCCCAGAGGGAGGTTAGAAATTACAAGTCATCTTAATCAGAAGTATCACTATGGTCGTTGTTCCTTCCACCGTACATGGCTTTTGTAGATAGCATCATTGTCGTTATAAGTCACCATGGCTGATTACGGTGGACTACCACAAAAGATATACGCTCTCTTTATAATTAACCCAAAAGGCAATGGCTTTCCAGCTTCTTCTTTCTTTTTTTTTTGGCAAAAGGCTTTCCAGCTTCTGAATCTGCAAGTTTCTTAAAAAAAATGCACTTGCAGGAGAAGATGCAACATTCTTAGGTCTGTATTTCAGTTATTCGTCCTAAAGATGATCATTAGACAAAGAAACTCAATTTGATGATCATTACACTTATATCATCAAGTGAGCCTCGCGTTAACGACAAGTTAGCGAGCTCTTTACATGCAGAAAACAGATTTGGGTTATCAACACCTATACAGAACGGGCGAACTACATCTACCGCTTCCTGGTTACTAACCTGAAAAGCAGAAAGTAACTGTTTGAGGAAATATTCAAATGAATTAGGATTAAAAGTTGAGTTTGGCTTTAGAGAGATAATTACCTTGTCCCAAAGACCATCAGAAGCAAGGATCAAGAACTCACAATCCGGGTTTATCCTTAATATTTTAGTCTCTGGGTCTGATATAACCCATTGTTTTAGATGCTGATCTCCAATTCCCCTTGATACAGCAAGAGATCCCTGTATTCTCCAAACGCCACGGCAATAATCTACGTAACCACCCTGGAATCGGATATTGAAAACTTTTAGATTTTTGAAGTCTAGTTCAATTTTAGTTTTAGCTTGACCTTGTAAAAGGCATAGGCAGAGGCATATAATAATCAGTTTCTTACCAAGGTTTCAATTCTCCTTCTCTCATCTTCCCTCGAAGGCCGGTGATCAGATGTGAGTGACTCAGCATGCCCTCCTCTGCTCATGACAGCACGGCAGTCGCCGGCATTAGAGACTGCTAGACTTCCTTTGTGTATTAATGCAGTCACACAGCAAGTGCCACCACTAACACCCTCGGCCGAGTGTTCTGCGTCTGTGGTTAGGTATCCGTGTTTAACAGCTTCCTCCATATCTTCTTCGCCTCTTCTTGTAACTTGCTCGATTATATTCTTGCCAATTTTATCGGCTGCAAATTCTGCAGCTTTTGCTCCTCCATGGCCATCAAAAACACCAAAGAAAGCCTGTAAGTAGACAAGAGATCAGCTTTAGTCTATTAATAACTAGAGAAATTAAACCATAATGTAAAATACCGATAGCATGTTTGGCTAATGTTTAATTCATAACTTCCGACAATTTTAAGCTTTCATTTTAATTTTTAACTCCCTTTATGAGTGCCTATTCAAACTTTAATGCCTGAGCACATATCTAACTCTTATTATAATCAGATAACAGCAAAAGTCGTCATCAAGCTTTCACTTTTGTGGTAAAGTCACCCAAAGTTAAAAATTTACGAAATATTCATCAAAAACAATTTTTATAAGTGGAAAAAAACCCTACTAAAATCCAATGTGACGCTGATAGAATTACCCCATGGCGTTTAATCGAAGTTTCAACAACTTCGAATGCAATTCTAAGATTCAGAATCACTTATTTTCTAGGCAACAAAACAGGATTCTTATTCTACATACCTGTCCAGAATCTCCATGAAGATCAACAATAGCAGAGTAACGGTCCTCCATAGCAGCACCCCTCCTTCCCCTCTTACAATAAACCGAATAATCATTCTCTTCGACCTCCATCATGTCCACTGTCTCAGTCTTATGTGACTCAACTCCCAAGCTAAATGACGCAACCGGAATGCCAATCATCGCCGGCCGTTTCCTCTTCAAAACCGTACTCTGAGACTCACTCATCTGTCTCCGAGCCTTAAGTGATAGAGGCGAAGATATAGACGTCGATGATGATGTTGACGGTTGCGCCGGTGCCGGCGATTGTGGCCGTGGCGAGCCATGAACGTTGTTCAGGCCCGGAACCCTAGGTGAAGAACAGGGAGCTGAGGATTTGAACAAAATTGAAGCAATCTTCGGAGGTGAAAACAATGGAGAATTTGGCACTGCAATTGCACAAGGCATGTCGTAAGTCGTCGTTCTTGATTTTGAAGCTATTTCCAATTTCTGCTCAACGAAACACGAAAAGTGGGTCGCAAAAGCGCGGGTAGTATATATAGGCATCTGGATCTTGATACGACGTCGTTTATGTTGACTTATGAGTTATGAGTTAAGTAAATGTCGATTCTAAGTTTTTTTCTTCTTCTCCCATTTAGAAGCCGTTCACGCACTTCTAGGGCGTGCGTGACTCAGCCGTTTGATTGACGTGGGAACACCGACGTCAAGCGGAGAAAATCTCGGTTATATATAGAGTGAAATTCTATTTACATTGTTACAGTTTGATCATTCCATATTTTATATTTTTAAATTATTTTTTTAACATTAAATATCTTTAAATTATTTGAATTAGTCATTTATACCATTTCCCATTAATATTCGTTAAAAATTAACAGATTTTTAATTAAATTTAAACTTTATTAAAATTATTAAACACTGAAAAAAACTAAATAAACTAAATTTATACTAAAAACTCCAAAATACTTAAATTGCAGAGAAAGCAGAGTGACCGCGACTCCTCCTCAACATTTGGGAGTTTAAACCTCTGATAGACTACCGCAGAGAGCGTAGCACTGCAACAAGAATTGCAGAGAGAGACAATAAAAGGAAGGAAGAAGAGGAGGTGATGGTTGAAAGCTTCATGAGAGATCTGAAAGAACGTCACTACATAAAAGAATTTTCATTTTAATTAGAATTTAGGGATTTTAGGTATTTTGGGTTTTTTTTAGTTTTTTTAGAGTTTAATAACTTAAAATAAAGTTTGAATTTAATTAAAAAAATCTTTAGTTTTAACAATGTTAGTTGGAGGGGTGTAAATGGGTAATTCACATAGTTTAGAGACATTTAATGCTAAAAAAATAGTTTAGAAGTATAAATTATTAAATTGTCAAACTTTGGGGGTGTGAATTGAATTTATTCCTATATTTTTAAACAACAATCACGGTTATGTTTTTTCAAAAGCATTATCGTTATATTTGAATTGATAAGATGACTTGACGCAATTTGTTAAACCCCCCATACTCATACTCTAAATGGTGTGTGTTTGAGTCATATTTTTTTATTCCCTTAAAAATTGTAATGCAAGTTTGACAAAAAAATGTATATATATTTAAGTTATTAAAACTAACTATTCTTATCATAATCTTTAAATGTTATATGTGTATATTTTAAAATTTATAAAATCATTCTTTCTTCGTCAAATTATGAGTAAAATATTATAATTATGGGTAACTTTACACTGACTAAATTATAAATTAAATTTTAATCAGTTAAATAATGAGTCTATCATTTATAAATCAATTCAATACATTATTTTTATGTTTGTCTAAAATTTAATGTCTAAAATTGATATATTCTTACATGTAAATAAACTAATTAATGAGTTTTTAATTATCTAAATAAATCATTTATTAGTTGAGTGCGCCTAGATTTTTTTTCTGTCTACTCCTTGGGAATTATAAAAAATAGTGAATTTAAGGAAATTAAAATAATGAAAAAGGAATTTTTTTGTAAATTGCAATTTGCGAGTGACTGGTTTCTTCTTAAAAAGTTGTCAACGGGAAAACACGTTTTTTCTATTGATCAGCTGCTTAGCTGTTTGACTTGGTCTACATTTCATTTTTTATTTATTTATATTTTAGGGAAAAAATACGAAGACATCCTTAATAATTAAGATACTGTCCTACACGTGGCAGATTATAGTTAGTCCAAGGCTCAAGCCGGTGGTCAGAGCTTTTTGTATGGCTAATAACCAGCTGGATAATCTGATCTGTTATAGTCGGTTGTTGCATGTGGTAATATGCTCCTCTCCTCCCTCTTCCTTCCTGCTACCTTCTTTAAATCTCCCTCCATGATGGGAAGATGGTAGCTATCTTTTATATAATAACTTCATTTAGGTACAGAAGACTCTTTTACAATCACATTACTAATTACTATGTTAACTAATCTCATCGCAGCTATATTAAATTGATCGGTGATAATAATTTTTTTTATGATTATATTTATATTAATTTGATTTGGTGATAGTAGTGATCACGGTGGGTTGGATTTTTCTAAAAAAAAATAATTTTTTTTAAAGTTTGGAATTGCATTTGATTACTGACATTATTGTACAAGGAGATGAGTTGAGACCGTATGTGTGGGAATGGGAAACCCGCTCAATTTTGTGATTTTGCAATCTTTATATATAATAACACTAATTATATACTGTCTAATTGATTGAAAAATATTTAATTGATCAAGTGTTTCAATCGTTCATGTATTAATATTTTATCACACAATAAAATGGGTGATAAAATATAGTTATTGTAGAATTATTCATATATATTATATGAAATGTGTTAAATTACCAATAATTTAATATTTACCTCCTTACATTTGGAAAATTCTTATTTGTATACTATTTAATTCTTCCCCTTCAAGTAAATAGTGGTATGCCATTTCTCTCATTCAAATTTATATAACAAACAAAATCACACATACATATATATAATTTGTAACCAACACGCACCCGTACAGTGAGGAGGTAAAACACTCTAGGTCCAGCGAGATCAGATAACAACCAACTTACACTGAGCACGTCTGTCAACGTTTTACAGGGGTCAACGGTCTTAACGCAATCTCAACAGACCTGCCCAGACGCGACTTGGGTGACGTCCCACTCAGTGTTCACTGATTGTTTCCTGACCTTACTGTAGTACAGTGAGTACTTCCTCAACCATAACAGATACATATTGAGTGCCTTAGGCTAGCAACAGGATCATGATTAGTAGAGTTTATAGTCATGGTTATACACGGTTTACATTAAGTCATACATGGTCTCATGCAACAGATGATATGGGGAAGAAAAACTTACGGTTGGTGAGCACTGGGGCTCTTGGTGACAATAACGTGATATGTGCAGGTGTGCGCAGATCAGAGAGAAGAGGGAGTGAGAGAGAGAGAGTAAGGGTAAGGCAACCTTAAGGGCTCAACACATGAGCAGTCTATGGCATAAGGAAAATTTTATTGCACA